>CM071721.1:1359415-1385090 GCA_036630335.1 Physaria fendleri | reverse complement strand
TTTTAAAATTAATTATTAAATGTGGTAACAATATTCTAAATATAATTACGAGAATTAATCTATTAAATATCTAAAATTAATTCATTTTAAAATATACGTAACTATCCGTAAAGATGATGATAAATTCGGAAAATTCAAAATAGTACTTCACAAATACTAGAAGAAGATGTATATAATTGATATAAAAGGTCTTACCAGTTCTGAGAATGGTATCCATTGAGATTTGCTACTTCTATCAGTGATTGACGCCAAAGTGATGTTTCATCTTTTGTTTTTCTCTGACAAGTCTTCTCAAAAATCTCTCCAAATATTCCGGTTTGTTTCCGAACGTGAGATGGATCTAAACCATAGAAAACAGGAATAACGAATTGACCAAATTGATCTTTGCATTTGAAGATCTCAAGCAACTCGTCAAGGCACCAGGTGGATGATGCATAATTCTCTGAGAGAATAACCACTGCAATCCTTGAGGTCCTAATGGCTTGTTTAAGCACAGGAGGCCAATGACTCACTTCTCTCTGTCTCGTTATCTTTGAAAGCTATGATCAGTTTACGATCAAGCTCTTTTAGAAAGTGGCTGAGGAAAGTTACCGGACGTCTTCACCGCGGAAGCTAGGAAAAACATCATAAACCCAATTGTTGCAAGAAGAAGAAGAAGCCATTGCTGAATACAAAGGAATGTCAAAACTCTTTAGTTTGAGGGAATTTCATTAAAAGGAGAAGGAAGTTTGTATTGTCTCTCTGGAGAATTCGAGTGGATGGCAACATATAAACCATTATTGATGGGATACTATAATGAAAGTATAAAACTGTTGTGTCGGTGTGTGGATTTAAATCCTTTGCATTGTGCAAAACGCGTATCATTTAATTTTTTCCTTTTTGAAACGCATCAAACATCATAATTCATTAACTATAAACAGTTCCCTTACCGACAAATACAAGTCAAAAGAGGCACACCAATTTTCATCGACTAATGAAGGTTAGCTCCTACCAAACCAACATCGAATAATGATCCGATTTGAATCCTTTACTTTCAAGTATAGATTTTTATTTCACTCATAACCATCACTTATAAATTTGTAACCATATATCATCATGGTATGATGTTTATTTATATATTCAAAGCAACGTAAAGCGAAAACAAAAATTGAAATGTTACATAATAAAACCCATTCACAAAGGAAGGTAAAGAGCCTAAAGCCCTAAAATGGCTAAAAAATCTAAAACAAACATTAATAAACCAAACAAAATCTTTGTTTCTCTTGTATGCCCAAACCAAGAAAACCAACATTCAAAAATAAAACGTGGACAAACATGACCGACACAACCACTGAAGACACTCATATTAACTCCAATCCGATATTTTAGGTGAGACGAACGGTAATGAGCTACTGAACGACAAAAAGTAGTCTACGTGGAGTATATATTAATGTGACATTGAATGTATATTTGTTGTGAGAAAACAAATACTGATACGTTTCCATGCCCCCGTGATAAACCACAGAAAACCGGAATAACAAGTTGACCAAATTCAGCCTTGCATTTGAAGATCTCAAGCAACTCGTCAAGGCACCAGGTGGAGGATGCATACTTCTCTGAGAGAATAACCACTGCAATTCTTGAGGTCCTAATGGCTTGTTTAAGCACAGGAGCCAATGACTGACTTCTCTCGCTCTCATAGTCTTTGAAAGCTTTGATCAGTCTCCGATCAAGTTCTTTTAGGAAGTGGCTGAGGAAAGTTACGCGGACATCTTCACCGCTGAAGCTAGGGAAACATCATAAACCCAATTGTTGCACGAAGAAAAAGCCATTGGAGAATACTAGTCTTTCTTCGAAAATCAAGAGTCTTTAAGTAGAACAACAGACGTCAATAAAACTTAAAAAGTGAATTTCATGGAAAGGAGAATGTCTTTGAAAGCTTTGATCAGTCTCCGATCAAGTTCTTTTAGGAAGTGGCTGAGGAAAGTTACGCGGACATCTTCACCGCTGAAGCTAGGGAAACATCATAAACCCAATTGTTGCACGAAGAAAAAGCCATTGGAGAATACTAGTCTTTCTTCGAAAATCAAGAGTCTTTAAGTAGAACAACAGACGTCAATAAAACTTAAAAAGTGAATTTCATGGAAAGGAGAATGAAGTTAGAATATTCTAATGAAGATTTGAAGAGGATAGTAACCATCGTGGGTACAANTCCGACTCCAAACAGTGTATCGAAGTCATTATCACCCATTCAAATCACCTCGAAGTTTATGGAATTCGTTGTGATATCTTGATATCTCCTTATCTATTGTTTTCTTTTCATTTATTTACATATACTTTAAACTCTTTTGCGGATGTATAGCCAAATCCTAGCTAAGGGACTTTCTCCTTAATAAGGAAATCCTTGTTAATTCTTGAATTAATGAAATATGCTAATTGACAACAACAAAAAAAGAAGAAGATATTGTACTATTTTAAAAAATTTAATCGTGTATCAATCATCTATGTCGACGCTGCTATTGTATATACAATGTCAACTCTGTTGATTATTACATATATAATATACTACATTACATAGATTACCAATAATACTACATTGCAATGTGTGTGTATATATATATTAAGTCAAAAATTTAAAATTACAAGTGGAGATAGATGTAATCATATGACAGTTATACCGCAAAAGTCCTTAAATTGTGATTGAATATAGAATTTACAAAAGAACGAGGAAAAGAAACACCATTAGCTGCTATTTGGTAGAGAGTTTGTGAATGAGAAAGCAACCACTAAATCAGTGTCAAAGTATGTAAAACATTGTTACTAAGATTTAACATTGCTTATAAACTTAGACCATCTCGATTGAAGTGAAGTCAAATGGTGATTTATCATTCTTTGAATCACGGAAGAATGATAAATCGCTAAAAGACAGAGTGAACTGCATTATTGAACTGATTTGGAGGCATAACCTTCCCATGGGTGGAGTTAAGCGAGGTGATTGTATTTCATCAATTAGCCCACTGATTGATAAAATATCAAGCAAACAAAGGTGCACGAGTGTGTGTAAGGAAAGATCAATCACGAAAATCACTAACTATGAACAAATCCGAGTGAAAGAGAGCCAAATTTTGGCAAGAACAATGAAAATGTGGGAAAAGGCCTCTGTTCGAGAGAGAGAGAGAGGCGAGTAGGTTACTTTTAAACGATTTTTTGTATGAATATGTTATAAATTTTTTTTTGCTAAAGAATAAAGATATCTTGAGAAAAAGAAAAAGAATAAAGATAAAGGATAAATTAGATTCCAAATTCTCATAAATGTGACAACAAATATTATCAGAATATAATTCGAAATTAATTCATATTAAATATAATTAGACGTTTTTATAAAACAAAACCACGTTTTTATTTCAGTAAAAATTATCTCATCAAAATAATTTGTAACTAACTTTAAGAACGTTCCAATAATTTAAAATGTAAATAGTAATTTCTTATAAGATACAGATGCCGTACCACCAGTTACAATCTCAAAGTATTGTTGCTTTTATGTAAATACTGACTAATTAGAAGGACCAATTTATATAATACATAAAGTATTTTAAAAATTTTCCTTCGGTTTATCATCTCATTATGATTGCAAAAACCGGAACCAAAATAAAAAAGAATTAAACCAAACCTATTTTACAAAATACACAGAAATCAGAAATTAACCGGTATTTATACCATTTAGACTATGTTTAGTTACATTTAGGTTATTTTAACTTAGTTATACTAAATAAAATTTAACCAAATTGTACCATTTCTAAATAGAAATAGTTATAATTTTGAAGAACCGAAAAAATTGAACCGAAAATTACCGATTCCTTTTATTTACCAGTCCTGTGGGATTTGGAATTATCCATGGAAACTTTATAAACAGTTAATTCATATTTTCAGCCATGGAAAGTTTTTTTTCCTTTATCGAATCGACGTTTTAAGTTAAACTCAAATTATCGTCGTTTTGTTAAGTTTTGTGTCATTTTTTTTTCAGTCTCAGATTTCTTCTGCTAGCTTCTTCTCACCACCGCACCGCCTTGTTACTTATCTTCTTTTACCTCCTTCGATTGATTACATCAGTGGATCTTTGTTCTCTGTGTTCTTTTCATTGGTGGATTTCGTCAATGATTGTATTCCCGCGATTTGATTTTTACGGCTCATGTTCTTAGTTTTCTCAGAGGTAGAAGATAACTCGATACGAATTTTAGAAATATTTCACACTTGTTTGCCTAATTTTGGGTGATGGAGTTTCTTGAATTAATGGAAGCGATAAGCCTGGCTAAACTTCAATTTCTGGGAATTGTCTTACGAATTTGATTTTGTTAGAAATGCGATTCTGTGAATGTTAGTATTGTTTTTGTTTTTTGTGGGAATTGTCTTACGAATTTGATTTTGTTAGAAATGCGATTCTGTGAATGTTAGTATTGTTTTTGTTTCTGGATTGAGACCTAGACGATTCTGGATTATAGCGTATGGGTTAGTGATTTGAATCAAGGTTCTATTAACTACGAATCTATTTAGTTTGCTTTGTTGGCTTCTTTTAGAGCTAGTTTGAAAGTCTAGTGTTATACTCTTTTTCAAATCATTGATTGCCTTCCTAGTAGTGTGGTGTAAAATTTGTGTATATCAATTTTTTTTTGTGTGTTTCTTATGTAACCTGGTGTAATATTTGATGGTACAAGGAATGATGGATGAAGGCTCAGTAGGGGATATGAGTAGGATTGAGGAAGCTGATGCTGCTCACCTCCAATTCAAAAATGTTGATCAATCTTTTAAACCCGAGAACTGTGAAATCCAGGAAATCAAAGAAGAACAGGTTCAAAGAGATGCCGGTTCTCCTGATTGCACATATGGTGTTATAGCAGAATTTTTAGATGGTAAGAATGGTGACCCTGTGGACCAAATAAAAGATGCACCATGTTCTAGCCGGCTGAATACAAAAGATGCTGGCGATGTTGTTGAGTTGACTGTTAAAACTTGTGAGGGATCGAGTATGGCCATAGTTGGTAGACCAAGTAGTAGAGCTAGATTAGAGATGAATCGAAATCAGTTTCTACAACGCTTTCCTCTAGATGGTGATTTACCTGGTAGCAGTTCTATGAGCAAGAAGGAAATTGTCAGGGGAACACCAACTATGAGGAGAAATGTAGACAAAATGTCTTTGCCTGAGACTTCGACTGGACAACTGGCTGTTTCTATTAATAATGAAGCTAATGAACATTTGAAAAATGTTGAACGAAATCCTGTACCTCTAGAGGCATTGTCCGACGAAGGCATCAAGACAAAGATTTTATCGCAGTCTGGGTTTTCTCAGTTTTTTGTTAGAAAAACACTGAAAGGAAAGGGAGTCACTTTCAGAGGCCCGCCACACAATAAATCTAAAGCTAGCAATATGGATCAGCAAACTGTAGCTAGTTCTGGTAGCCCTTTAGTAATATCAAATACTTCAGCAAAGGTTTCGAGCAGCATCCCTTCTGCGGCTTATGATGGTTTTCCATGCTTGCCTTCCAAACCCAGTAATCCATCTTCTCGTGCTAATCCTTCAATTATACATAGAGGTTGTGGAGGTGAAGGTTTAAGTCTGAGAGAATGGTTGCAGTCAGAGCGGCAGAAAGTTAATAAAGCAGAATGTATGTATATCTTTAGGCAGATCGTGGAACTTGTGGAATGTTTTCATTCTCAAGGAGTTGTTTTATGTGACCTAAGGCCATCTTTATTCAAACTTTTCAAGGAAAATGCTGTCGAGTATGTGGGTTCAACTTCTCAACAAGAGTCTTTTGATAGCAACATGAAGACTTTAAGTCAACTCGAGAACCCTCCGGTTAGAAGGCGATCAGGAGACACTTCTGTTCCCTGTATTCCTGCAAAGAAGCAGAAATCAAGTGGAACAAGCTCTAGACAGTGGCCTATGTTCCAACGAGCTGGTGGTGTAAATATCCAAACTGAAAAAGGTGATGGCGCAGTACAGGAGTTTCATTTCAGATCTAGTCAACCTCATTGTAGTACATCTACCAGTCCTTTTACTTCAATGAGTGAGCAGTCGGAAGAGAAATGGTATGCCAGTCCTGAGGAGCTCAGGGGTGACACACGCTCAGCCTCTTCAAACATCTATAGTTTAGGTATTCTTCTTTATGAGGTATGAAATAACTTTTATTGATTGCACTTGTGGTATGACATCATTGCACCTTTTCGCCTGCAATTGTGAATATGTATATCCCTGAATTGAAGTGCAAAACAACATAGCCCTTACCATGGACATAAAACTAAATGATTTACCGTCGGGTCATATTTGGTTTCTCTGGTCTTATACTAACATATCAACTGTGTCATGGCTCCAGTATGCATTTAACTTATGTTGATAGGCAATGTGGTCTAGACAAGTGCATAACTAGGCTTCATCTTAGATTTAAATAGTATAGCATGTTCATTAATGTAATACTAACAGATAAGTTTCTTATCGACAGTACAGTTGGCTGCATGGCTCTTAGGTTAATGTATTTTGTGATTCGACTGTTCCTTAATCAAAACATATTTTTCTCACTGATATTCTTATTTTGCGTTTTCCATCAGCTGCTTAGTCGATTTCAATGTGAAAGATCTCGCGAGGCTGCAATGTCTGACATCCGATACCGAATTCTTCCTCCCACATTTCTGTCGGAGAATCCAAAGGAAGCTGGGTTTTGTCTTTGGTTACTTCATCCAGAATCTTCATGCCGACCATCAACCAGGCAATGCAAACTCTTTAGCTACAATAAACTACAAATGGCAGAAATTAGAAATCGCATTATCAAATGTTTCTGTTGATGGTTTAAGCTATAAATCCCCAGTGGGGTTATTGGAAGATAGTGTTGTTATATATCACACATAAAATGTTCATATGCACTGAATGTGGAGGTTTTGTTCCTAGATGCCAACTAGGGAAGAACGTCTTGTTAACAGTTTCGGATAAGATAGTTAGGTTCTACTCTGACAAATATAGTCTTTGTAACTGAGCTCCCGTTATGTTCGATAGTCTCCTTCCTGTCATGATTTATTTGTCGAGATTGTGAGTTGGCTTTATCCCTAAATAAGTTTGATTGTTATTCTGTATCAGGGACATCTTACAGTCTGAAGTTATCAATGGAATCCCGGATTTGTATGCTGAAGGCTTATCTTTATCCATTGAACAAGAGGACATGGAGTCTGAACTGTTGCAGCATTTCCTTTTTTTATCCCAAGAGAAAAGGCAGAAGCATGCTAGGAACTTAGTAGAAGAAATTGGATCCTTAGAAGCAGATATCGAAGAAATTGTCAAGAGACGAGGTGCCATGAGGCCTCTGTCTGTGGAAGAAGCCTGTAGCTCATCTCCTGCTTCTAGTATACCTGAAATGAGACTGATCAGGAACATGAATCAGCTTGAAAGCGCTTATTTCGCAGCAAGGATAGATGCCCGTCTCCCCGAAGCACGTTATAGGATACGCTCGGATAGAGATCTGCTAAGAAATTGTGATAATACTGTTGCAGAAGTAGAAAACAGCGAGATTTGGAGCTCAGATGATCGTGTTGGAGCATTCTTTGATGGATTATGCAAATATGCTCGATATAGTAAGTTTGAAACTCGGGCTGTGCTGAGGACCAGCGAGTTGAACAACACTTCAAATGTGATTTGTTCTATGGGTTTTGATAGGGACGAGGATTATTTTGCTACCGCTGGTGTGTCTAAGAAAATCAAGATATTTGAATTCAATTCCCTATTCAACGAATCTGTTGACATTCATTATCCAGCCATAGAAATGCCAAATAGATCAAAGCTTAGTGGTGTTTGCTGGAACAACTACATCAGGAACTACCTAGCTTCCTCTGATTATGATGGCATTGTCAAGGTATATGAACCTTGGAAGATATATAGATTCACTTGATTGCCTCTTTATCTCCTTGCTCTAATGTATACAAATGTATTATGATGGATCCAGTTATGGGATGTGTCAACAGGACAGGCCATTTCACATTTCATAGAGCACGAGAAGAGGGCTTGGTCTGTTGACTTCTCTGAAGCTTGTCCGACCAAATTAGCCAGTGGAAGTGATGATTGTTCTGTGAAGCTATGGAACATCAATGAGGCAGGCTTTTCTATATCTTTACGTGCATAGTCACATTATAGTGGATTCTGTCGTTTAATAGCTACTCCCACTGAGATATCTGGCATAGATACACATGAATTTAATAGGACTTTGGATTAATACTGTTCTGTTGTTACTCTCAGCCTTGTTGCTAATAGTCAATCTACTTGCATGCTTGTGCAGAGGAACTGCTTAGGAACCATCAGGAATATTGCAAACGTGTGTTGTGTACAATTTTCTCCGCAGTCCTCTCATTTGCTAGCCTTTGGATCATCAGATTTCAGAACGTATTGCTACGATCTACGAAATTTAAGAACTCCTTGGTGCATACTGTCAGGACACAACAAAGCAGTTAGCTACACAAAATTCTTGGATAGTGAAACCCTTGTCACAGCATCAACTGATAACACATTAAAGCTTTGGGATCTTAAGAAAACCTCTCACGGTGGCCTCTCCACAAATGCTTGCACCTTAACTTTCGGTGGCCATACAAACGAAAAGGTAGCTTAATACTTGAACTCAAGCTTAAGCCCAATCTTAAATGTTTCTTTTTCTTCGTCGTGGTTGAATTTGTCTTTTCCTCCCTTTTTCAGAACTTTGTTGGTTTGTCTACTTCCGATGGATATATAGCTTGTGGCTCTGAGACAAATGAGGTATGCTCCTACATACTTGGAACACTTTGCTTTAGAACTTTGTGTTCCGATCTCCTTTTCTATAGCATAGCCACAGATTATATGTTTGGTCCTAAAGCGATCACACTCTGATATGGAGATAAATGGTGTTCCTTTTTTTGTTGCTCAGGTGTATGCGTATCATAGGTCACTTCCTATGCCGATTACATCGTACAAGTTTGGTTCAATAGATCCAATATCAGGAAAAGAGATTGAAGAAGACAACAACCTATTTGTTTCAAGTGTTTGCTGGAGAAGAAGATCGAATATGGTTCTTTCAGCTAGCTCAAATGGATCTATCAAAGCTCTACAGTTAGTCTGAACCATATATATACATACAGAAGAAGCAGAAGTCTATCAACCCAAGAGATATTATCAAAAGGTAATAGTGTTGGGGTTATTATAAGATAGTGTTATATCTACTTTATGCTGTAATGAGAGAGAAGATATATACTTGTGTTGGTCGATATGGTTTGATCAATGGTTTAAGGGTAGTAAAGGTAACAAAGACAATTTGGTGGTGTGGTCAAAGGTTTTATTTTTTTATTTTTTTGCTGGCTCTGATCCCACTTTGTGATGTAAATTTGCTCGTTATATTTCCTGAGATAAGAGACTTGTATATATAAATATTACTAAGAGTTTTAGTCCTTATGAATATCCTCCACCAAGATAATCCTTTTTTTTTTGTTTCTAAAAATATCTTTGTTTTGGATTTTAGTTGTCTAAGTATTTTGGTTCAAAAAACTTTGTCGTAAAAATAATTAGAACCAAATACCTGATAAAAGCTCATTCTAAAAAGAAACTGAAACTGAAATCTTCAGAATTTATAATAGATCATTATTTGTTATAAACACAGGCAATAACATGAAGTAACTAATATTCAGGTTAGAGAACTTATGAATGCCACAAAAACAGATTGAGATGCTGATACATTTGCGGAATTCAGTAGATCCAAATGATATCGAGAAAGTCTTGGCAATAAAGCTAAGCGCTGCAACAACAGATTTGTTAGGATGACACTATAACAGAGATGGAACTTACACTGTTCAACCGGGCTACTAGATTTTACCTATGTTGATGAAGCTAATCGACCTCCGCTGTGGGGAAAAATAGAACTTAAAAGTCAGATCTTGAAAATGACAACAGCTTCCAAAATCAAGCATTTATCATGATCGATACCTTGTGGTACTATATTAAAATACATACATAGTACTCAACATGACCAAATGTCTCAGGTGTTATCAAGAACTGGAGGATTTAAATCTTTTTTTTTTTTGGGTGTAATTATGCAAAATGTGCATGGTGAGGTTCATTCATACCTAATCCTATTTTCTATAATGATTTTAAAATTTTTGAAAATAAAATGAAGGCAATGTGTCATATTAATTATTATGACTACACAGTTAGATCATCTTAAACAATTACCTTAATGGATTGGATATTATAGAAAATATGGAAAAATGGAATGCAAAATCTACCTCTTGGACTAGTTTTACTTCACACGCTAAAGCGAATGCAGGAATGGAATGGTACAATAAATTATCTTGAGTTAATTACTAGTTCTTTTTTGAAAGTACACGGTTTTCGAGTAGATTTTTTACCTTTTTGCGTGATGAAATTACAAAAAAAAAAACCTTGATTAGCAGAATAATTGTGGACTCAAAATCGTGGACCCAAAAACAGGACAAAAATCATGGTAAACGGAGCAATTATCAAGAATAATCGTTGACCTGTTATTTTTTACAAGGGCAAAATGGTTTTCTGGCCACTTCGAAATCCACATTCTATTTTTAATAAGACTTTCAAAAAATGACTAAAGCTAGTAATTGACCCAATTATCTTCAAAGAAACACCAACCTCCCAGCGTCCATACCACCAATATCAAGAAATCGATGGCAAAAACTACAACACGATTGGATTAAATGCAATTACGATGACAGTTATCAGCGGAAAAAATATAATTTCGTAAGAACATGTGGATTAAATGCAATTACGATGACAGTTATCAGCGGAAAAAATATAATTTCGTAAGAACATGTGTGATCTTAAAAATTTCCTATTCAACCACTAAAAAATTGTATATCAGGCGATTTATAAAAACTTTCTTTTTTGGGAATTCGAAAGTAACCTTTTTATTGAAGCGGTAAACATATTTATAGGCGATAGATAATTAAATATATTAACTAAATAGTCTCATATAGTATAATAATTAGTTACAAAACCCAAAAACCAATACCAAGATTCAAGAACTTGAAACTCAACTAAAGAAATTACATAATCTTATCAAAATCACTATGCCAATTCAAATCACCAAATTCTGACCCTCCAATTAATCCAAAATCAACCTTAGGAAAATCTTCAAACTTGAAATCATTCATCGGAATATTTAAACTGATTTGATCATCAACTTCATATTTCTCCTTTCTTATGATACAGTTCTCCATGTTGTCCACCTTTAGCTCATCAAATCCATAACCTCTTTTATAATCCGACCAACTATCATTCGATCCCATATCCGAATTACCCAAAATATCAGAAATCGAACTTGTCATTGATGATGAATCTTCCAACATTTTATCAATCATTCCCTCTTCCCCATCATCGTAACCAAAACCAAATGTTTTGTTATGTTTCGACGTTGATTCATCTTCCTTCTTACGTACACTGCATGGTTTCCAGAGATTTTTATCAGTAGAATTAGCAGCGCCATCTGGTAATACGTTTGAAGGTTTAACTAGACCTAATTGTTCATCAAAAGCTCTTTTAGTTCTCTCGTAAGCTTCTGCTGCTTCTTCTATCGTATTAAACGTTCCAAGCCACATTCTTTTCTTCTCTATCGGATTTCTTATCTCCGCTGCAAATTTTCCCCAAGGTCGCCGCCTTACGCCTTTGTATCCCGATGAAGATATCCGTTTTCCAATGCCTTTATTTTCTAAAACGTTTTCCTTCTTCGTCAGAGTCGGGACTTTCTCGTGCTTCTCCTTCTTCATCAGACTCGGGACAGAGATCTTTGTGATGAAACGCTTCTGCGGTTTTGGTTGGTGCGGACAGTGAGAATAACTCTCTGAGACCATGGCTTCATCATCATCGCTAGAAGAATCTGTAGCATCGGGATCATTACAGGTTATGGTAACTGTTTTAATCAAGTTGAGATCCATCTCGTCTTCTCCAAAACTGTTCATTCTTCTGTCTGAATAGCGAGCAGCAAGTCCGATCCTGACATATATAAATCCAGGGTATAAATGAAAAATAGGCTATCACTACAATTTTTTCTTGAATAATGAACAATTTTTCTAAACAAAATTACGTAGACAAATCGCAAACGGGTGATTGCTTTGCTTGTGCTGAAGATCACCTCTACCTGCTAGACAATGAAATCTTGCGACAAAGAAAAAAAAAATCGACTTTTGAGTTTGTGATAGAGACAGAGATGTTAAGAACATAAACATAAGAGAGAAATTCGAAAAAAAACATATTATAGTTAAAAATCTTAGGTACCTAATGTGTTTGTGTTGTGGACTGGAGAGTGTTTATGGAACAGAGATTCTTTAAAACTTGGAGAATACGAAAGAGTTAAGACGCTATTAATAGGGTCATGAAAATTGCTTCATTTTCCTTACCAAAAAAAATATTACCTTAGAGATATATTTAGAAAAAGAAATCTTCAGTTTGATATTAATGGAAGAATCACAATTATGGTTTGTTACCTTAATCAAAATTATTCTCTAAGTTATCAAAATTTATATATATGTATATACATATAGTTTTTGTGGAAAGATAGTTAGTAAAAATTTAATAAAAAGGGATAATTTTCTTTTGTTCTATCAACATTTTTGGTGTTATTCATTTGTGTATTCTGATAGAGTAAAGATTTAAAAATCAGAAATATTCTATATTATTTAATTAACATTTGTATTCTGATAGAGTAAAGATTTAAAAATCAGAAATATTCTATATTATTTAATTAACATTTTAAAAACTTTATTAAATTTTTATTTTACTTGTTTATGTAAAAAAATATAAAATATATATATTTAATAAGGTAAGTATTACATTTATAATTTTATTTTAAAGTTAAGAACTTATTTATTAATATTATTAAAATAATATGTTTCCATCAATGATTATTATTAAATTATACCTTAGTGATATTTATATGTAATAATTTAAAACTTTCCTAAGATATATCAAAATTCAGACTAAATTGAAAAAAAAAATACCAAAATATTTTAAATATAATTATATATCTTAAGTAATTGGAACCTCATAGGCGATTCAGTTTTCCAGTTTATTAGTGAAGCATGGTCCACAAACCACTTTGATCCTCTCATCAATCGAACCTACATATGCCTTATTCCAAAAATCCAGCCACCTTCTCAACCAAGTCATCTTAGGCCTATTAGCCTGTGTAATGTTCTCTACAGAATCTATGCTAAGGTGATTGCCAACAGACTCAAATCATGCCTTGCAGATATCATTTCCCCAAATCAGTCTGCCTTTCTCCCAAGAAGAAGCATAACAGACAACATTCTTATAGCCCATGAGCAGCTTCATTCTTTGAGAACACGACGAAGGAAAGAACCCTTCATGGCTCTGAAGCTGGATATCTCCAAGGCTTTTGACAAGATCAAATGGAACTATCTTCAAACTATCCTCACACAAATCGGCTTTAGAGAGGACTGGATACAGAGAATTATGACTTGTGTCAATTCTGTTACATATCAAGTTCTGATCAATGGATTTCCAGGGGACACTATCTATCCAAGCTGTGGTCTCCGCCAAGGAGACCCCATCTCTCCATACTTATATCTCCTTTGCACAGAAGGCTTATCCTTCCTTCTCCATCAAGCTGAAACACAGGGTCAAATCACAGGATATAAAGCAGCAGTCTCAGCCCCTCCCATCTCACACCTTCTCTTTGCTGACGACTCCCTTCTTTTTTGCAAGGCAACAGTAGATGAAGCAAACAAAGTCAAGGATCTCCTCCACCATTATGGAGAATTATCAGGTCAAGTGGTAAACTATGCAAAATCTGCTATTGCATTCAGCTACATACCCCAAAAAGAACAAAGAGAAGAACTTGCTCGTATTATGAACATAACCAGTGTTGGTACTATTGGTCTTTACCTTGGCATCCCGGATATCAAAGGAAGGAAGTTGTCCTCAATATTCACATACCTCCAGGACAAAGTGGAAAAACGTCTTTCAGGATGGTCCCACAAACTTCTTAACCAGGCTGGGAAAGAAGTACTGATAAAATCAGTGATCCAGGCCATCCCTACATATGCCATGTCCTGCTTCTCTGTCCCGGTTACAATCACAAACAAGATGGAACAACAAATCCGTCGTTTTTGGTGGAGCAACAAAAAAGATATAAAAGGACTTTCTTGGATATCCTGGCCAAAAGTGAAGCAACCAAAGAACATGGGTGGAATAGGCTTTAGAGATCTACAAGCTTTCAATACTGCCCTCCTAGCAAAACAAATCTGGAGAGTGCTAACTCAGCCTTCTCTCATTCTCTCCAGGATTCTAAAAGCAAAATACTTCCGGAACTCATCTATTCTCCATGCCACCCCAAGGAAAAACTCAAGCTATGGCTGGAAAAGTCTCTGTCGAGGTTTGGACCTCAACAGAACACACACAAGGCACAATGTTGGACCTGGCACCAACATAGATATCTGGCATGATGGTTGGCTCCCTACTGTCCCACCAAAGCCCCCCAGACCAGCATCACAAGCCTCTGCTGCTCTCATCAAACAGCCACAGCAGCTTATGTACCCAAATACCAGAGAATGGGATTACAGCAAAGTCCAAGCTTTTGTCCATCCTGTAGATGTACCATGCATCCTTCAAATTAGACCAAATCAAACAACACCAATGGACAAAGTCACCTGGGACGCCACTCCAAACGGACAATATTCAGTAAAATCTGGATATAACTGCCTACAAAAGGCATCTTCCTTCACGTACAACCCTTCTACATCATCCGGGGGTCTTATCTCCTACATGAGTACCAGGCTTTGGAATCTCTCATTACCCCCCAAGATCAAGACTTTCTGGTGGAAGGCCATCCACAACGGTTTACCGACTATGGTGAACCTATCCAAGAAGCAAATTCCTATTGACTCAACGTGTCTATTTTGCAAAGAACATGATGAAAGCCTTCTTCATCTACTGGTAGGTTGCAGAGTCTCCAAGGAAATATGGTCCCTGATCTTACCACATGTTGTTTCAACTAGGCATCTCTCTGTTTTGGACTTTGCCTACATTTTGTGGGGTCAGCAAAGAAGGAAAGAATCGCCTCTCGCACTCTTTGTAGGATGGCATATCTGGAAGGCAAGGAATGAACTCCACTTCCAGGCAAACAGACTGCCTATCCCCATAATAATTCAGCAAGCAATTACTGACCACTCATTATGGCTCTCAACAACTCGCTTACCAGATCAAGCTGCATCAAATACTACACATAGCCAGGATGGCCCTCCTCTGGACTCCCTCCACATAGAATACCCTGCAAACCCTGCACCACCACACGACTATTTATGCTTTGTCGACGCATCTTGGACAAGCCCCGCTAACAACGTAGGTATAGGATGGGTCCTAAAGGAAAAGGGCAATAATAAAACCATTATGCAAGCAACAGGATCCCTTCCACCTGCTCTATCTTCAAGAGAAGCTGAAGCTGCAGCACTATCAGAAGCCTCCAAAAGACTCTCAACCTTGCAATACCAAAATGTCCTCTTCCTATGTGACGCTAAACAGGTCGTTGAAGCCATTTTCAGATATGCTCATCAAAATCAGAACGCGCAAAATGCCTCTACCCAAAGAGTTACAAACGTCTCAGGTATTGAAGATATTGTTTCTTTAGCTACAAGAAACCAAAATAGATTTAAATTCATGTATGTACCGAGACAGTTAAACTCCATAGCTGATACTCTAGCTAAGCAGGGTAGACACTCACAAAACAATGTATTAATCAAATGGCTGTAACCTTCCTATATCAATAATATCTATATTAGACAAAAAAAAAAAAAGTAATAATCTTAAAAAAAAAAAAAAGTAATAATCTTATTATATAAAGAAGAGTTGAAAACACGATAATTCACGAGAATGTGACACTTGTCAAATAGATTTGATCTCGACCGTTAAATTATAATTTCATAATTTAGAATTGATTTTTTATTAAAAATTTGGAAAATATTTGAAACCTATACAGGATTACCCAAGTAGCAACTTAATTCAAGAAGTATCTCCAAAAACATTTTAAAATGAGGTATATGTATATAGTGGAACTGAACTAAATTGTGAATTCTTCTGATCATATGTTATTGACAAAATAATCTTCAAATGCTTTACAATTGCACGGTATATGATTGATCAAGCATTAAAAACCATATCAAAGGTCTCTTGCTCAATGAAGCTTGCTCCACCTTGATTATGGTCTTCAATTTATATCAAAAACTTTTTTATATTCTAAGTGAAACAAACAACAAAAATAAACATTAGGAACTTAGGAAGTTGATTAGACTTGGGCTTTAGTATCAAACATTACAAACCATACACAAAAAAGAGGATGACACTACTTAGCCTTAATGGGCCAGTAATGGGCCCATACTTATTAACTTAAACCCCTTTGACAAAACCATCGCCGTCGAAATCACAATAACCAAACAACTCTTCATCGCCGGGTAAGCTTCCGTTTCTAAGCTATTCGATCTCGTTTCATATCGATCTATTTCTACTCTAGTTATTCACATCTTCAGGGTTTTTGGGTCGACAAGATTAAGTGAAGAAACTCGTTTGATTCTCTAAAGTTGTAAAATTTAAGTGTTGTTTCTTACTGATCTAAAGTCAAGATTTTTATTGGATGCAGACATATAAAAATGGCGTTTGCTAGGGCAGTGAGGAGACCAATTGGAGTCTTTTATTATAGTGCTAGTTATAGATTTAGTTCTGGAAATGAGTATTCTACTGCGGCAAGCAAATTGGGAAATTTTTCAGAGAACAAGAGCTCTGTATTGTCTGGATACACGAGCCCTGTTCATAGTTTTGGGAAATTCTTGCGAAGTTTTAGTTCTGATGGTTCTGCTGTATCTGACCAAATGAGCCTCATCAAGCAACTTAGGGAAAGAACTAGTGCTCCCATTAAAGATGTTAAGGCTTCTTTAGTTGAATGCAATTGGGATCTTGGTAAGAATTGGATTGAGGTTTTTGTTTGTTTCTATAGGTACTTTCTGTTTTATTGCGTGTTTATGAGTGGTTGTTTTTGGATTTGACACAGAGGCTGCTCAGAAGGATTTGAGAAAGAGAGGGAAAGTATTAGCTTCGAAAAAGTCATCACGAACAGCTGCAGAAGGAATGCTCGCAGTTGCTCAAAATGAAGGAAAAGTTGCTGTTATTGAACTAAACTGTGAGACTGATTTTGTCGCTAGGAACGAGATTTTTCAGTACTTGGTTAGTGCCATTTGCAATTTTAACATGGCTTGCTTCTCTATCGTTGTTACTGAATGGTTAGATTTACGTTTATGGCAACTTGTCTTGTAGGCTTTAGCTATGGCAAAACATGCTTTACTTGTTGAAAGCGGTTCAGTTTCTAGTATCTTCCCCTTTGGACCTGAGCTTTTTGAGGTCAGTTATTTGATTTACTCTATTGTTTCCTTTCGTATGTATGTTGTTTTTCTGTTTGGACCGTCTTAGATGTTGGCATCTAATCACTGTAATGGGATGATGTTCAGGAGTTTAAGCTCAGTCTTGATCATCCGAAAGTGAATGGTGAAACAACTGTTTCAAATGCTGTTACAGAAGTAGCTGCAATCATGGGAGAGAATGTAAAATTTAGAAGAGGTTTCTTACTTTCAAAATCGTCGACAGGTGTTCTTTCTGCATATCTGCACACAAGTCCGCAACCTGGTACAAGTTTTTCAATTAAGTTCTCTAATCTCTTCTTACGGTATGTTCTGTGCATCTCCAACTTACTCTTTTAGATATGAAAATAGGCTTGGGTCGAATAGCTGGGATTGTATCTCTCAAAGTAGAAGGTGAAAACACTCAACTAGAGGCGCTTCAGCGTGTAGGCTCAGAACTGGCTATGCATGTTGTAGCAGCAAAGCCTTTATTTTTAAGCAAAGAACTTGTTTCTTCAGAAGCAATAGCAAATGAACGCGAGATTCTAAAGTCTCAGGTCACTCTCACTTTATTTTCTGAAACTGAGCTGTAATTTGTAATCAGACACAACTTGAGTTTGCTAATCAAATGTTGTATATGACAGGCAGAAAGCACAGGCAAGTCTCAGATGGCTATAGAGAAGATTGTGGAAGGACGTCTTCGTAAATATTATGAAGAAGTTGCTCTAATGGAGCAAAAGTTTATTGTGAACGATGCTATAAACGTTAAGGTATGTCGATTTAGCTTATAACGCTTAGACTACCGTATGATCATCTCTGCAATGCTTGTTTAATGGAGCTTTTTGAGTTCCTATTACACAGACACTGGTGCAGAACTTGTCCAAAGAGGTGGGTTCACCTGTGAAGGTTGCTGATTTTCTGAGAGTTGAGGTTGGAGAAGGAATCGAAAGGTAAATATAACAGTGAATGAATCGTATATGTCTACTATGACTTTATCATTGAGATTAGGAGCTAATGAAATGTGTATAATTTGTTATTTGAAGGCTTGAAGCATCTGATGAACCTGTTGCTCAAACTGCTTGAAGATGATGATGAATCAAGGAAATGGTGTTATATTAATCTTGTTTGTTCTTTTTATACAGACAAAACTATGTCTTATACATAGCTTGGTTCGGTCTTGAACCAGATTTATTGCCTTATAACAATCAAAAGATGCTTTAACTTCAATAATATGAACAAAGTTATCTCGCTTATGAAAGTATTTCAGTTTTAAGTTGTAGACTAGATTTTTCCAAAAAAAAAAAGTTGTAGACTAGATAGGTGTTCCGGTTATCAACGGTCAAAATTGGAAGCTCATAAACCGGCCAATTTTACCAATTATTCAATTAAGTAGTATTAATCGTACGGTTAATATTATAAAGCTGTACTGAGTTACAGTACACCAGATAACATTGAAAGAAATACTAACACTCTTCTCTTCTACCTTTTGATTTTCGAAAAAAGCAACCTTTCGAAAAAGCAAAACTTTTTCTGATTCCCTCGAGATCACCACTCTTTGTTCTCAGTCTCTCTTTCTCTTGGGTCAGTCATGGTGTCTGAGACGAAGACGACGAACCAACCAACTGTTAAAATCTCCAATGTTCCTCAAACCATAGTCGCCAACGAACTCCTCCGATTCCTAGAGCTTCAACTCGGTAAAGACACAATATTCGCACTCGAAATCCCAACAACTCGCGACAATTGGAAGCCAAGAGACTTCGCACGAGTACAATTCACTACCCTCGAAGTCAAATCTCACGCTCAGCTTCTCTCTTCCCAAAACAAGCTTCTTTTCAAAAACCGTAACCTAAGACTCTCCGAAGCTTACGATGATATTATCCCTCGTCCTGTAGATCCAAGGAGAAGACTAAACGACGTTGTTTTGACTGTTGGGTTTCCTGAGGAAAACGAAAGTAGATTTTGTGCCCTAGAAAAATGGCAAGGAGTGAGGTGTTGGATTATGGAGGAAAGGAGGAGACTTGAGCTTTGGGTTTGGGATAGTGGTGAATGTTATAAGGTTGAAGTTAGGTTTGAAGATATTGTTGAAACTCTTGGATGTTGTGTTAATGGTGACACTTCTGAGATTAATGCATTTCTTCTGAAGGTTAAAAAACGTTTCTTTCCCCTTAATTTCAACTTCATAATGTGTTTTTGTGATAATGTTGAGCTTATTTTGGAGTTCAGGTTCTTTGAAAATGGTTCAAGATTGATACTTGTTAATTGTATGCGTTATACAGCTTAGATTTGAGTCCTGTTTTCACACATGCATGAATGGTTCTTGGATCTGTTACAGCTTTATTGTTTGATCAACCTGCGCTTGTGTCTTATCTTGGTATCTTCTGACTTTTTGTTTATTTGTTGTCTTATGTTTTCAGTTGAAGTATGGACCGAAGATATATAAAAGAGTAACAGGACCTCACATAGCAACAAAGTTTAAGTCTGATCGGTACTGTTTCTGCAAGGAAGATTTTGATTTCATGTGGATTCGAACAACTGATTTCTCTGGATCAAAATCGATTGGTACATCGACTTGCTTTTGTTTGGAAGTCCACAACGGCTCAACGATGATAGACATTTTCTCGAGTTTACCTTACTACAGAGAAGATACTTTGAGTCTAACTTTTGCCGATGGGAAGACGTTTACCTCTGCATCTCATATTGTTCCCCTCTTGGATGCCGCTATTATGGGGTTAGAGTTTCCATATGAGATCCTTTTCCAACTCAATTCGTTGGTTCACGCGCAGAAAATCAGTCTTTTTGCTGCGTCGAATATGGAACTGATCAATATCTTTCGTAATTTGAGCTTGGATACCGCATTAGTGGTTCTCAAGAAACTTCACCAGCAAAGTTCTATATGTTATGATCCTGTTTTGTTTGTTAAGACTCAGATGCAATCTGTGGTTAAGAAGATGAAGCATTCCCCTGCATCAGCTTATAAAAGGTTGACCGAGCAAAACATCATGAGTTGTCAGAGAGCCTATGTTACCCCCTCAAAGATTTATCTGTTGGGTCCAGAGCTTGAGACTGCCAATTATGTTGTGAAGAACTTTGCAGAGCATGTTTCAGATTTCATGAGAGTTACTTTTGTGGAAGAAGATTGGAGCAAGCTTCCACCAAATGCTCTTTCTGTCAACTCCAAGGAAGGCTATTTTGTGAAGCCCTTTAGAACCGAGATTTATAACAGGGTGTTGTCAATCCTTGGAGAAGGGATCACCGTTGGGCCGAAGAGGTTTGATTTCTTGGCTTTTTCAGCCAGTCAGTTGCGAGGAAATTCAGTCTGGATGTTTGCCTCTAATGAAAAAGTAAAAGCGGAAGATATAAGAGAATGGATGGGCTGTTTCCGTAAAATCCGAAGCATTTCCAAATGTGCTGCTAGGATGGGTCAGTTGTTCAGTGCTTCACGACAGACCTTTAATGTCCGTGCACAAGATGTTGAGCAGATTCCTGACATCGAAGTGACTACTGATGGCGCTGATTACTGCTTCTCGGATGGCATCGGTAAAATTTCAGTGTCATTTGCTAAACAAGTTGCTCAGAAATGTGGACTGAATCATGTTCCTTCTGCTTTTCAAATTCGATATGGTGGCTACAAAGGTGTGATTGCCGTTGATCGTGGTTCCTTCAGAAAGTTGTCTCTGCGTGATAGTATGCTAAAGTTTGACTCAAACAACATGATGCTTAACGTAACCAGATGGACAGAGTCGATGCCTTGCTTTCTAAACCGGGAGATCATTTGCCTTCTGTCGACTCTCGGAATAGAAGATGCAGTGTTTGAGGCGATGCAAGCTATGCATTTATCTATACTGGGGAATATGCTTGAAGACCGTGATGCAGCACTTAATGTTCTGCAAAAATTGAGCGGAGAAAGCTCCAAGAATATGCTAGTTAAGATGCTGCTACAAGGATACACACCGAGTTCAGAACCGTACCTCTCAATGATGATTCGTGTACATCATGAGAGCCAACTTTTCGAACTAAAGAGTAGGTGCAGAATACTTGTTCCAAAAGGACGGATCTTGATCGGTTGCTTGGATGAAATGGGTATCCTGGAGTATGGCCAAGTGTATGTTCGTGTAACCCTGACTAAAGCGGAACTTAAATCTCGTGAACAGAGCTACTTCCGCAAGATTGATGAGGAAACATCTGTGGTTATTGGAAAAGTAGTTGTGACGAAAAACCCATGTCTTCACCCTGGGGATGTCAGAGTTCTGGACGCCATATATGAGGTCAATTTCGAAGAAAGGGGATTACTTGACTGCATTGTCTTTCCTCAGAAGGGAGAACGGTATAAAACTCAATCCTTTAAATCTATGCTTCAATCTTTTAAAGATATGAACCAAAACTGAAACCATATGCTTATGATTCTTAGTCTCGGCTTAGTCGATAATTTCTTTCTCCTTGGTTTTTGACTCCATAGGCCGCATCCAAATGAATGCTCTGGTGGTGATCTAGACGGAGACCAGTTTTTTGTTAGTTGGGATGAGAAGCTTATACCAAACCAAATGGACCCTCCAATGGACTACGCTGGAAGCAGACCTCGTCTAATGGATCACGACGTTACCTTAGAGGTTAGTTTCTTGAAATGGCTATGATGATGTTAAAGTTTACTGAGTTCCTAATCTTTCTTTCACTCTGCTCTGTAGGAAATCCACAAATTTTTTGTCGACTATATGATAAGCGATGCGCTTGGGATGATCTCAACCGCACATTTGATTCATGCAGACCGTGACCCAGAAAAGGCCCGAAGCCAGAAGTGTCTAGAGTTGGCAAATCTTCACTCTAGGGCTGTTGATTTTGCGAAAACTGGAGCTCCAGCTGAGATGCCTTTTTCCTTAAAGCCCAAAGAGTTCCCTGATTTCCTGGAACGGTTCGAGAAACCAACATACATCTCTCAGTCTGTGTTTGGAAAACTATATCGAAGCGTGACAAGCTTGTTAGCACAAACAAAGCCACAAGCTGAGATAGATAACACGACGGCTTATGATTCAACACTTGAAGAACCTGGCTTTGAGACCTTTATAGAGACAGCAAAAGCTCACAGAGACATGTATGCTGAGAAACTGACCTCGTTGATGATATACTATGGAGCTGTGAACGAAGAAGAGATCCTCACAGGGATTTTAAAAACCAAGGAGATGTATCTGGCGAGAGATAACCGGAGGTACGGTGATATGAAGGATAGAATTACTTTATCTGTAAAGGATTTACAGAGAGAGGCCATGGGATGGTTTGATAAGAGCTGCGAGGAGGTCCTAGATAGGAAGAAGCTAGCTTCGGCTTGGTACTACGTAACGTACAACCCAAGTTGTCATGATGAGAAGTTGAGATTCTTGAGTTTTCCATGGATCGTTGGTGACATTTTGCTGGGGATTAAGGCTCAAAATGCAGAAAGACAGAGTGTTCAAGAACACGCAAGTGAACTCGCACCCTTTTGATTCACTTTAACTTAGTTGTTCTAGTAAAAGACAACTTAGACTAGCAATAGAACATGGCTTGTATATACGGCAAAGTCATCTCCATAAGCTTATTTTAATTAGATTGTCAATTTGAATGAGAAATCTGGGGTAACAGGTATCTCCTATCCATATTGTTACCTAGGGGTGGGTAGCATACGTATGAATCTCATGTTCAGGGAAAAAGTCAAACATCATAAAAGAAGGAAAATAGCTGTAAAATTATGTGTTCGAGAGTCTATCATAACCTTGTCAGTGGTTGAAGGATCTGTAGTTTTGTTGAGGTTGAGTAAAAAGAGGTAATTTAGATTACCTCAGAGGCATGATTCTCTATATGTTATAGTTTCAATCCGAAGACACCCCAAGACAACTCTCTGTCTGAAGTTACGGCAGAATTAGATCCGCCACAATATTGAAAGGAAACAATTTCCCTCTCCACTCCGGGTACCAATATAGCTATTCGAACCTTGGTGTGACTCTTACATCATGCTAAGTCTCTACCAATATTGCTGGGCGAGAATTGGTGCCCAGTTTTCTATTGGATTATACTTAAAAAGATTTACTATGGTTCACTAATTGAACCGGTTTTCATTAACCATCAATTTTTATTTTTATTTTTGTACCGCCGTGTAATTAAAGATTTGACCTTTTGACCTCACATATAAGGGCACCTCTATTGGGAGGTTTTAACAAAGATCCTTAACAAATTTTAATAATAAAATAAAGAAAAAGAGGAGAGAAGATAGAGATTCGACTCTTATATTGCAACTTTAAGAATTGGTTTCAGAAACTTAGTTTGCACGTGACACATTATGAATGGTTCATATTTTTAATAAAAATTTTAATTTAATTAAATATTTTAATTTTATTATAATATTAGTTTTTTTTTGTTGAGAAACCCAAAATAAGACATTCATGGATGGAGGTGCTCTAATATTCTGCGGCATTCCCAAATAAAGCTTGGCTATATGAACCAGTTTTCCTGAGAACATGTAATATAAGTCAGGGACGGATGTAGATGTTTTTTTTGTGGGGATATAATTTTTCTTTTTAAACTAAATAAGTGGAGGTATAAATGCAAGGGATATTTAAGATAAATTATAAAATTTATAAAGAAAAATGTAAAAAGAAATAAAAATCATTGGGTCAAGTGCCCCCATATCCCAGCTGTGGATCCGCCACTGATATATGTGAAGAATTCTTTGAAGTTCTTAGACTACGCACAATGGTGCGCTGAATAAAAAGTTTCAGTAGTTTAATCACTTGCAATGGTAAATTTTGTCATCTGTTAAATACATGTGGCTTCAGTTTTGTTGAAAAGATTAAGCTGATGAATCGTAAAAGTAAAGGAGAATGTAGGGACAACTTTTCCAAGTGTCATTATTTTATTGGACAAAAAATACTAATGTTTTTGTGTATTTCTCTTTTCCCTGTAAACATGAAAACTAAAATATTAAATAATATCATAATTATTTTTTATATAATTTTTATATCAAAATTTATAATTTTTCGTATTATATAAATAGAGATTAGTTTCATTTGATTTGGACAAAGAAAAAAAACTATATTTTTCATCAAAACAGATAGCGATAATAATTTTTTCAATCCTAAAATGGATCGTAGTAATTATGTTTTTTTTTTTAAAAAAATGTAATGTAAATATTTTATGGTTTGTATGTGTAATATTATATTAGTTATGTGTATTTTTATATAATTTGAGTATGTTTTAAGAAAATTATATATTTTAATTTAAATGCGCGATTCAAATATACATCACGAATTGCAATCGATTTATTCAAACATATGGACAAAATTTGAAATGTTTAGAAACTAAAAATTTTTCTCTACAAATTTTTTAATTTATGTGTGTTTTGTGTGTTTTAATAATTACGTATGTTTTAATAAAATTTATGTGTGTTTTAAGAAAAATGCTGAATATTTAACAAAAAAATATATATGTGGGATATTTAATAAAAAGAATGTGGGGTAGGGTGTTGAATTTTTTAAACAAAACCTTTTAAACAAAACCATTGTAGAGTGTAAAATAAAAATGAGTGTTGAATTGTGAGGTGGAAGAGAGAGAGGATGATGTGTAATAAAATTAAGGGTGTTAAATAAAAGTAGGTGTTGAAACTAATGTATATAGTCTTAGCCTTTTATGCAGAGGTGTCAATTTTGACATGCACTCTTATGTTCTGCGGGTTTTGATCGGGTAAAGGTAATACCGTCCGTTCCGTTTTATTTGATGTTTTAGGATTTTTCTTTGTTCCACATTATTTGATGTTGAATCTTGAAAATTGTAATTACACTGAAATTTAGAATCAAACATTTTTCTATTGATTCTTTAAATGTTAATAAAATTATAAAGTAAATATTAATTGTGTTTATTGGTAGTGTTAATTCAAAGGAACCCTAAAAAAAAAACTCTCTCCAGCCGCCGTCAATCGCCTCTCCGGCTTCGGCACCGTTGCCGTGGTTGGGGAGGGCCTCTATTATTTTCTGCTTTTTCGGTGTCTCTTCCTTGGTCTCTTTTGCTGCTATCCCTAGTGATTTTTTACGGTTAGTCGGAATTGTCTTGCCTTTATTATTTCTTCGTCATCAGAGAGATGCTTATCAACACTCCATAGCTCGATGAGCTTGCCTGGACTAATATTCAAATCTCGATAATCCATGCCTTCTGATTTCCTGTGACCTTCTCTAATGGTATGTCTATATCTCGGAAGCTTTACTTTTTGAATAATATTGTCTCTTGGCCTAGATGGAACATCATGGTGCAGTCT
>CM071721.1:1333640-1359315 GCA_036630335.1 Physaria fendleri | reverse complement strand
TTTTAAAATTAATTATTAAATGTGGTAACAATATTCTAAATATAATTACGAGAATTAATCTATTAAATATCTAAAATTAATTCATTTTAAAATATACGTAACTATCCGTAAAGATGATGATAAATTCGGAAAATTCAAAATAGTACTTCACAAATACTAGAAGAAGATGTATATAATTGATATAAAAGGTCTTACCAGTTCTGAGAATGGTATCCATTGAGATTTGCTACTTCTATCAGTGATTGACGCCAAAGTGATGTTTCATCTTTTGTTTTTCTCTGACAAGTCTTCTCAAAAATCTCTCCAAATATTCCGGTTTGTTTCCGAACGTGAGATGGATCTAAACCATAGAAAACAGGAATAACGAATTGACCAAATTGATCTTTGCATTTGAAGATCTCAAGCAACTCGTCAAGGCACCAGGTGGATGATGCATAATTCTCTGAGAGAATAACCACTGCAATCCTTGAGGTCCTAATGGCTTGTTTAAGCACAGGAGGCCAATGACTCACTTCTCTCTGTCTCGTTATCTTTGAAAGCTATGATCAGTTTACGATCAAGCTCTTTTAGAAAGTGGCTGAGGAAAGTTACCGGACGTCTTCACCGCGGAAGCTAGGAAAAACATCATAAACCCAATTGTTGCAAGAAGAAGAAGAAGCCATTGCTGAATACAAAGGAATGTCAAAACTCTTTAGTTTGAGGGAATTTCATTAAAAGGAGAAGGAAGTTTGTATTGTCTCTCTGGAGAATTCGAGTGGATGGCAACATATAAACCATTATTGATGGGATACTATAATGAAAGTATAAAACTGTTGTGTCGGTGTGTGGATTTAAATCCTTTGCATTGTGCAAAACGCGTATCATTTAATTTTTTCCTTTTTGAAACGCATCAAACATCATAATTCATTAACTATAAACAGTTCCCTTACCGACAAATACAAGTCAAAAGAGGCACACCAATTTTCATCGACTAATGAAGGTTAGCTCCTACCAAACCAACATCGAATAATGATCCGATTTGAATCCTTTACTTTCAAGTATAGATTTTTATTTCACTCATAACCATCACTTATAAATTTGTAACCATATATCATCATGGTATGATGTTTATTTATATATTCAAAGCAACGTAAAGCGAAAACAAAAATTGAAATGTTACATAATAAAACCCATTCACAAAGGAAGGTAAAGAGCCTAAAGCCCTAAAATGGCTAAAAAATCTAAAACAAACATTAATAAACCAAACAAAATCTTTGTTTCTCTTGTATGCCCAAACCAAGAAAACCAACATTCAAAAATAAAACGTGGACAAACATGACCGACACAACCACTGAAGACACTCATATTAACTCCAATCCGATATTTTAGGTGAGACGAACGGTAATGAGCTACTGAACGACAAAAAGTAGTCTACGTGGAGTATATATTAATGTGACATTGAATGTATATTTGTTGTGAGAAAACAAATACTGATACGTTTCCATGCCCCCGTGATAAACCACAGAAAACCGGAATAACAAGTTGACCAAATTCAGCCTTGCATTTGAAGATCTCAAGCAACTCGTCAAGGCACCAGGTGGAGGATGCATACTTCTCTGAGAGAATAACCACTGCAATTCTTGAGGTCCTAATGGCTTGTTTAAGCACAGGAGCCAATGACTGACTTCTCTCGCTCTCATAGTCTTTGAAAGCTTTGATCAGTCTCCGATCAAGTTCTTTTAGGAAGTGGCTGAGGAAAGTTACGCGGACATCTTCACCGCTGAAGCTAGGGAAACATCATAAACCCAATTGTTGCACGAAGAAAAAGCCATTGGAGAATACTAGTCTTTCTTCGAAAATCAAGAGTCTTTAAGTAGAACAACAGACGTCAATAAAACTTAAAAAGTGAATTTCATGGAAAGGAGAATGTCTTTGAAAGCTTTGATCAGTCTCCGATCAAGTTCTTTTAGGAAGTGGCTGAGGAAAGTTACGCGGACATCTTCACCGCTGAAGCTAGGGAAACATCATAAACCCAATTGTTGCACGAAGAAAAAGCCATTGGAGAATACTAGTCTTTCTTCGAAAATCAAGAGTCTTTAAGTAGAACAACAGACGTCAATAAAACTTAAAAAGTGAATTTCATGGAAAGGAGAATGAAGTTAGAATATTCTAATGAAGATTTGAAGAGGATAGTAACCATCGTGGGTACAANTCCGACTCCAAACAGTGTATCGAAGTCATTATCACCCATTCAAATCACCTCGAAGTTTATGGAATTCGTTGTGATATCTTGATATCTCCTTATCTATTGTTTTCTTTTCATTTATTTACATATACTTTAAACTCTTTTGCGGATGTATAGCCAAATCCTAGCTAAGGGACTTTCTCCTTAATAAGGAAATCCTTGTTAATTCTTGAATTAATGAAATATGCTAATTGACAACAACAAAAAAAGAAGAAGATATTGTACTATTTTAAAAAATTTAATCGTGTATCAATCATCTATGTCGACGCTGCTATTGTATATACAATGTCAACTCTGTTGATTATTACATATATAATATACTACATTACATAGATTACCAATAATACTACATTGCAATGTGTGTGTATATATATATTAAGTCAAAAATTTAAAATTACAAGTGGAGATAGATGTAATCATATGACAGTTATACCGCAAAAGTCCTTAAATTGTGATTGAATATAGAATTTACAAAAGAACGAGGAAAAGAAACACCATTAGCTGCTATTTGGTAGAGAGTTTGTGAATGAGAAAGCAACCACTAAATCAGTGTCAAAGTATGTAAAACATTGTTACTAAGATTTAACATTGCTTATAAACTTAGACCATCTCGATTGAAGTGAAGTCAAATGGTGATTTATCATTCTTTGAATCACGGAAGAATGATAAATCGCTAAAAGACAGAGTGAACTGCATTATTGAACTGATTTGGAGGCATAACCTTCCCATGGGTGGAGTTAAGCGAGGTGATTGTATTTCATCAATTAGCCCACTGATTGATAAAATATCAAGCAAACAAAGGTGCACGAGTGTGTGTAAGGAAAGATCAATCACGAAAATCACTAACTATGAACAAATCCGAGTGAAAGAGAGCCAAATTTTGGCAAGAACAATGAAAATGTGGGAAAAGGCCTCTGTTCGAGAGAGAGAGAGAGGCGAGTAGGTTACTTTTAAACGATTTTTTGTATGAATATGTTATAAATTTTTTTTTGCTAAAGAATAAAGATATCTTGAGAAAAAGAAAAAGAATAAAGATAAAGGATAAATTAGATTCCAAATTCTCATAAATGTGACAACAAATATTATCAGAATATAATTCGAAATTAATTCATATTAAATATAATTAGACGTTTTTATAAAACAAAACCACGTTTTTATTTCAGTAAAAATTATCTCATCAAAATAATTTGTAACTAACTTTAAGAACGTTCCAATAATTTAAAATGTAAATAGTAATTTCTTATAAGATACAGATGCCGTACCACCAGTTACAATCTCAAAGTATTGTTGCTTTTATGTAAATACTGACTAATTAGAAGGACCAATTTATATAATACATAAAGTATTTTAAAAATTTTCCTTCGGTTTATCATCTCATTATGATTGCAAAAACCGGAACCAAAATAAAAAAGAATTAAACCAAACCTATTTTACAAAATACACAGAAATCAGAAATTAACCGGTATTTATACCATTTAGACTATGTTTAGTTACATTTAGGTTATTTTAACTTAGTTATACTAAATAAAATTTAACCAAATTGTACCATTTCTAAATAGAAATAGTTATAATTTTGAAGAACCGAAAAAATTGAACCGAAAATTACCGATTCCTTTTATTTACCAGTCCTGTGGGATTTGGAATTATCCATGGAAACTTTATAAACAGTTAATTCATATTTTCAGCCATGGAAAGTTTTTTTTCCTTTATCGAATCGACGTTTTAAGTTAAACTCAAATTATCGTCGTTTTGTTAAGTTTTGTGTCATTTTTTTTTCAGTCTCAGATTTCTTCTGCTAGCTTCTTCTCACCACCGCACCGCCTTGTTACTTATCTTCTTTTACCTCCTTCGATTGATTACATCAGTGGATCTTTGTTCTCTGTGTTCTTTTCATTGGTGGATTTCGTCAATGATTGTATTCCCGCGATTTGATTTTTACGGCTCATGTTCTTAGTTTTCTCAGAGGTAGAAGATAACTCGATACGAATTTTAGAAATATTTCACACTTGTTTGCCTAATTTTGGGTGATGGAGTTTCTTGAATTAATGGAAGCGATAAGCCTGGCTAAACTTCAATTTCTGGGAATTGTCTTACGAATTTGATTTTGTTAGAAATGCGATTCTGTGAATGTTAGTATTGTTTTTGTTTTTTGTGGGAATTGTCTTACGAATTTGATTTTGTTAGAAATGCGATTCTGTGAATGTTAGTATTGTTTTTGTTTCTGGATTGAGACCTAGACGATTCTGGATTATAGCGTATGGGTTAGTGATTTGAATCAAGGTTCTATTAACTACGAATCTATTTAGTTTGCTTTGTTGGCTTCTTTTAGAGCTAGTTTGAAAGTCTAGTGTTATACTCTTTTTCAAATCATTGATTGCCTTCCTAGTAGTGTGGTGTAAAATTTGTGTATATCAATTTTTTTTTGTGTGTTTCTTATGTAACCTGGTGTAATATTTGATGGTACAAGGAATGATGGATGAAGGCTCAGTAGGGGATATGAGTAGGATTGAGGAAGCTGATGCTGCTCACCTCCAATTCAAAAATGTTGATCAATCTTTTAAACCCGAGAACTGTGAAATCCAGGAAATCAAAGAAGAACAGGTTCAAAGAGATGCCGGTTCTCCTGATTGCACATATGGTGTTATAGCAGAATTTTTAGATGGTAAGAATGGTGACCCTGTGGACCAAATAAAAGATGCACCATGTTCTAGCCGGCTGAATACAAAAGATGCTGGCGATGTTGTTGAGTTGACTGTTAAAACTTGTGAGGGATCGAGTATGGCCATAGTTGGTAGACCAAGTAGTAGAGCTAGATTAGAGATGAATCGAAATCAGTTTCTACAACGCTTTCCTCTAGATGGTGATTTACCTGGTAGCAGTTCTATGAGCAAGAAGGAAATTGTCAGGGGAACACCAACTATGAGGAGAAATGTAGACAAAATGTCTTTGCCTGAGACTTCGACTGGACAACTGGCTGTTTCTATTAATAATGAAGCTAATGAACATTTGAAAAATGTTGAACGAAATCCTGTACCTCTAGAGGCATTGTCCGACGAAGGCATCAAGACAAAGATTTTATCGCAGTCTGGGTTTTCTCAGTTTTTTGTTAGAAAAACACTGAAAGGAAAGGGAGTCACTTTCAGAGGCCCGCCACACAATAAATCTAAAGCTAGCAATATGGATCAGCAAACTGTAGCTAGTTCTGGTAGCCCTTTAGTAATATCAAATACTTCAGCAAAGGTTTCGAGCAGCATCCCTTCTGCGGCTTATGATGGTTTTCCATGCTTGCCTTCCAAACCCAGTAATCCATCTTCTCGTGCTAATCCTTCAATTATACATAGAGGTTGTGGAGGTGAAGGTTTAAGTCTGAGAGAATGGTTGCAGTCAGAGCGGCAGAAAGTTAATAAAGCAGAATGTATGTATATCTTTAGGCAGATCGTGGAACTTGTGGAATGTTTTCATTCTCAAGGAGTTGTTTTATGTGACCTAAGGCCATCTTTATTCAAACTTTTCAAGGAAAATGCTGTCGAGTATGTGGGTTCAACTTCTCAACAAGAGTCTTTTGATAGCAACATGAAGACTTTAAGTCAACTCGAGAACCCTCCGGTTAGAAGGCGATCAGGAGACACTTCTGTTCCCTGTATTCCTGCAAAGAAGCAGAAATCAAGTGGAACAAGCTCTAGACAGTGGCCTATGTTCCAACGAGCTGGTGGTGTAAATATCCAAACTGAAAAAGGTGATGGCGCAGTACAGGAGTTTCATTTCAGATCTAGTCAACCTCATTGTAGTACATCTACCAGTCCTTTTACTTCAATGAGTGAGCAGTCGGAAGAGAAATGGTATGCCAGTCCTGAGGAGCTCAGGGGTGACACACGCTCAGCCTCTTCAAACATCTATAGTTTAGGTATTCTTCTTTATGAGGTATGAAATAACTTTTATTGATTGCACTTGTGGTATGACATCATTGCACCTTTTCGCCTGCAATTGTGAATATGTATATCCCTGAATTGAAGTGCAAAACAACATAGCCCTTACCATGGACATAAAACTAAATGATTTACCGTCGGGTCATATTTGGTTTCTCTGGTCTTATACTAACATATCAACTGTGTCATGGCTCCAGTATGCATTTAACTTATGTTGATAGGCAATGTGGTCTAGACAAGTGCATAACTAGGCTTCATCTTAGATTTAAATAGTATAGCATGTTCATTAATGTAATACTAACAGATAAGTTTCTTATCGACAGTACAGTTGGCTGCATGGCTCTTAGGTTAATGTATTTTGTGATTCGACTGTTCCTTAATCAAAACATATTTTTCTCACTGATATTCTTATTTTGCGTTTTCCATCAGCTGCTTAGTCGATTTCAATGTGAAAGATCTCGCGAGGCTGCAATGTCTGACATCCGATACCGAATTCTTCCTCCCACATTTCTGTCGGAGAATCCAAAGGAAGCTGGGTTTTGTCTTTGGTTACTTCATCCAGAATCTTCATGCCGACCATCAACCAGGCAATGCAAACTCTTTAGCTACAATAAACTACAAATGGCAGAAATTAGAAATCGCATTATCAAATGTTTCTGTTGATGGTTTAAGCTATAAATCCCCAGTGGGGTTATTGGAAGATAGTGTTGTTATATATCACACATAAAATGTTCATATGCACTGAATGTGGAGGTTTTGTTCCTAGATGCCAACTAGGGAAGAACGTCTTGTTAACAGTTTCGGATAAGATAGTTAGGTTCTACTCTGACAAATATAGTCTTTGTAACTGAGCTCCCGTTATGTTCGATAGTCTCCTTCCTGTCATGATTTATTTGTCGAGATTGTGAGTTGGCTTTATCCCTAAATAAGTTTGATTGTTATTCTGTATCAGGGACATCTTACAGTCTGAAGTTATCAATGGAATCCCGGATTTGTATGCTGAAGGCTTATCTTTATCCATTGAACAAGAGGACATGGAGTCTGAACTGTTGCAGCATTTCCTTTTTTTATCCCAAGAGAAAAGGCAGAAGCATGCTAGGAACTTAGTAGAAGAAATTGGATCCTTAGAAGCAGATATCGAAGAAATTGTCAAGAGACGAGGTGCCATGAGGCCTCTGTCTGTGGAAGAAGCCTGTAGCTCATCTCCTGCTTCTAGTATACCTGAAATGAGACTGATCAGGAACATGAATCAGCTTGAAAGCGCTTATTTCGCAGCAAGGATAGATGCCCGTCTCCCCGAAGCACGTTATAGGATACGCTCGGATAGAGATCTGCTAAGAAATTGTGATAATACTGTTGCAGAAGTAGAAAACAGCGAGATTTGGAGCTCAGATGATCGTGTTGGAGCATTCTTTGATGGATTATGCAAATATGCTCGATATAGTAAGTTTGAAACTCGGGCTGTGCTGAGGACCAGCGAGTTGAACAACACTTCAAATGTGATTTGTTCTATGGGTTTTGATAGGGACGAGGATTATTTTGCTACCGCTGGTGTGTCTAAGAAAATCAAGATATTTGAATTCAATTCCCTATTCAACGAATCTGTTGACATTCATTATCCAGCCATAGAAATGCCAAATAGATCAAAGCTTAGTGGTGTTTGCTGGAACAACTACATCAGGAACTACCTAGCTTCCTCTGATTATGATGGCATTGTCAAGGTATATGAACCTTGGAAGATATATAGATTCACTTGATTGCCTCTTTATCTCCTTGCTCTAATGTATACAAATGTATTATGATGGATCCAGTTATGGGATGTGTCAACAGGACAGGCCATTTCACATTTCATAGAGCACGAGAAGAGGGCTTGGTCTGTTGACTTCTCTGAAGCTTGTCCGACCAAATTAGCCAGTGGAAGTGATGATTGTTCTGTGAAGCTATGGAACATCAATGAGGCAGGCTTTTCTATATCTTTACGTGCATAGTCACATTATAGTGGATTCTGTCGTTTAATAGCTACTCCCACTGAGATATCTGGCATAGATACACATGAATTTAATAGGACTTTGGATTAATACTGTTCTGTTGTTACTCTCAGCCTTGTTGCTAATAGTCAATCTACTTGCATGCTTGTGCAGAGGAACTGCTTAGGAACCATCAGGAATATTGCAAACGTGTGTTGTGTACAATTTTCTCCGCAGTCCTCTCATTTGCTAGCCTTTGGATCATCAGATTTCAGAACGTATTGCTACGATCTACGAAATTTAAGAACTCCTTGGTGCATACTGTCAGGACACAACAAAGCAGTTAGCTACACAAAATTCTTGGATAGTGAAACCCTTGTCACAGCATCAACTGATAACACATTAAAGCTTTGGGATCTTAAGAAAACCTCTCACGGTGGCCTCTCCACAAATGCTTGCACCTTAACTTTCGGTGGCCATACAAACGAAAAGGTAGCTTAATACTTGAACTCAAGCTTAAGCCCAATCTTAAATGTTTCTTTTTCTTCGTCGTGGTTGAATTTGTCTTTTCCTCCCTTTTTCAGAACTTTGTTGGTTTGTCTACTTCCGATGGATATATAGCTTGTGGCTCTGAGACAAATGAGGTATGCTCCTACATACTTGGAACACTTTGCTTTAGAACTTTGTGTTCCGATCTCCTTTTCTATAGCATAGCCACAGATTATATGTTTGGTCCTAAAGCGATCACACTCTGATATGGAGATAAATGGTGTTCCTTTTTTTGTTGCTCAGGTGTATGCGTATCATAGGTCACTTCCTATGCCGATTACATCGTACAAGTTTGGTTCAATAGATCCAATATCAGGAAAAGAGATTGAAGAAGACAACAACCTATTTGTTTCAAGTGTTTGCTGGAGAAGAAGATCGAATATGGTTCTTTCAGCTAGCTCAAATGGATCTATCAAAGCTCTACAGTTAGTCTGAACCATATATATACATACAGAAGAAGCAGAAGTCTATCAACCCAAGAGATATTATCAAAAGGTAATAGTGTTGGGGTTATTATAAGATAGTGTTATATCTACTTTATGCTGTAATGAGAGAGAAGATATATACTTGTGTTGGTCGATATGGTTTGATCAATGGTTTAAGGGTAGTAAAGGTAACAAAGACAATTTGGTGGTGTGGTCAAAGGTTTTATTTTTTTATTTTTTTGCTGGCTCTGATCCCACTTTGTGATGTAAATTTGCTCGTTATATTTCCTGAGATAAGAGACTTGTATATATAAATATTACTAAGAGTTTTAGTCCTTATGAATATCCTCCACCAAGATAATCCTTTTTTTTTTGTTTCTAAAAATATCTTTGTTTTGGATTTTAGTTGTCTAAGTATTTTGGTTCAAAAAACTTTGTCGTAAAAATAATTAGAACCAAATACCTGATAAAAGCTCATTCTAAAAAGAAACTGAAACTGAAATCTTCAGAATTTATAATAGATCATTATTTGTTATAAACACAGGCAATAACATGAAGTAACTAATATTCAGGTTAGAGAACTTATGAATGCCACAAAAACAGATTGAGATGCTGATACATTTGCGGAATTCAGTAGATCCAAATGATATCGAGAAAGTCTTGGCAATAAAGCTAAGCGCTGCAACAACAGATTTGTTAGGATGACACTATAACAGAGATGGAACTTACACTGTTCAACCGGGCTACTAGATTTTACCTATGTTGATGAAGCTAATCGACCTCCGCTGTGGGGAAAAATAGAACTTAAAAGTCAGATCTTGAAAATGACAACAGCTTCCAAAATCAAGCATTTATCATGATCGATACCTTGTGGTACTATATTAAAATACATACATAGTACTCAACATGACCAAATGTCTCAGGTGTTATCAAGAACTGGAGGATTTAAATCTTTTTTTTTTTTGGGTGTAATTATGCAAAATGTGCATGGTGAGGTTCATTCATACCTAATCCTATTTTCTATAATGATTTTAAAATTTTTGAAAATAAAATGAAGGCAATGTGTCATATTAATTATTATGACTACACAGTTAGATCATCTTAAACAATTACCTTAATGGATTGGATATTATAGAAAATATGGAAAAATGGAATGCAAAATCTACCTCTTGGACTAGTTTTACTTCACACGCTAAAGCGAATGCAGGAATGGAATGGTACAATAAATTATCTTGAGTTAATTACTAGTTCTTTTTTGAAAGTACACGGTTTTCGAGTAGATTTTTTACCTTTTTGCGTGATGAAATTACAAAAAAAAAAACCTTGATTAGCAGAATAATTGTGGACTCAAAATCGTGGACCCAAAAACAGGACAAAAATCATGGTAAACGGAGCAATTATCAAGAATAATCGTTGACCTGTTATTTTTTACAAGGGCAAAATGGTTTTCTGGCCACTTCGAAATCCACATTCTATTTTTAATAAGACTTTCAAAAAATGACTAAAGCTAGTAATTGACCCAATTATCTTCAAAGAAACACCAACCTCCCAGCGTCCATACCACCAATATCAAGAAATCGATGGCAAAAACTACAACACGATTGGATTAAATGCAATTACGATGACAGTTATCAGCGGAAAAAATATAATTTCGTAAGAACATGTGGATTAAATGCAATTACGATGACAGTTATCAGCGGAAAAAATATAATTTCGTAAGAACATGTGTGATCTTAAAAATTTCCTATTCAACCACTAAAAAATTGTATATCAGGCGATTTATAAAAACTTTCTTTTTTGGGAATTCGAAAGTAACCTTTTTATTGAAGCGGTAAACATATTTATAGGCGATAGATAATTAAATATATTAACTAAATAGTCTCATATAGTATAATAATTAGTTACAAAACCCAAAAACCAATACCAAGATTCAAGAACTTGAAACTCAACTAAAGAAATTACATAATCTTATCAAAATCACTATGCCAATTCAAATCACCAAATTCTGACCCTCCAATTAATCCAAAATCAACCTTAGGAAAATCTTCAAACTTGAAATCATTCATCGGAATATTTAAACTGATTTGATCATCAACTTCATATTTCTCCTTTCTTATGATACAGTTCTCCATGTTGTCCACCTTTAGCTCATCAAATCCATAACCTCTTTTATAATCCGACCAACTATCATTCGATCCCATATCCGAATTACCCAAAATATCAGAAATCGAACTTGTCATTGATGATGAATCTTCCAACATTTTATCAATCATTCCCTCTTCCCCATCATCGTAACCAAAACCAAATGTTTTGTTATGTTTCGACGTTGATTCATCTTCCTTCTTACGTACACTGCATGGTTTCCAGAGATTTTTATCAGTAGAATTAGCAGCGCCATCTGGTAATACGTTTGAAGGTTTAACTAGACCTAATTGTTCATCAAAAGCTCTTTTAGTTCTCTCGTAAGCTTCTGCTGCTTCTTCTATCGTATTAAACGTTCCAAGCCACATTCTTTTCTTCTCTATCGGATTTCTTATCTCCGCTGCAAATTTTCCCCAAGGTCGCCGCCTTACGCCTTTGTATCCCGATGAAGATATCCGTTTTCCAATGCCTTTATTTTCTAAAACGTTTTCCTTCTTCGTCAGAGTCGGGACTTTCTCGTGCTTCTCCTTCTTCATCAGACTCGGGACAGAGATCTTTGTGATGAAACGCTTCTGCGGTTTTGGTTGGTGCGGACAGTGAGAATAACTCTCTGAGACCATGGCTTCATCATCATCGCTAGAAGAATCTGTAGCATCGGGATCATTACAGGTTATGGTAACTGTTTTAATCAAGTTGAGATCCATCTCGTCTTCTCCAAAACTGTTCATTCTTCTGTCTGAATAGCGAGCAGCAAGTCCGATCCTGACATATATAAATCCAGGGTATAAATGAAAAATAGGCTATCACTACAATTTTTTCTTGAATAATGAACAATTTTTCTAAACAAAATTACGTAGACAAATCGCAAACGGGTGATTGCTTTGCTTGTGCTGAAGATCACCTCTACCTGCTAGACAATGAAATCTTGCGACAAAGAAAAAAAAAATCGACTTTTGAGTTTGTGATAGAGACAGAGATGTTAAGAACATAAACATAAGAGAGAAATTCGAAAAAAAACATATTATAGTTAAAAATCTTAGGTACCTAATGTGTTTGTGTTGTGGACTGGAGAGTGTTTATGGAACAGAGATTCTTTAAAACTTGGAGAATACGAAAGAGTTAAGACGCTATTAATAGGGTCATGAAAATTGCTTCATTTTCCTTACCAAAAAAAATATTACCTTAGAGATATATTTAGAAAAAGAAATCTTCAGTTTGATATTAATGGAAGAATCACAATTATGGTTTGTTACCTTAATCAAAATTATTCTCTAAGTTATCAAAATTTATATATATGTATATACATATAGTTTTTGTGGAAAGATAGTTAGTAAAAATTTAATAAAAAGGGATAATTTTCTTTTGTTCTATCAACATTTTTGGTGTTATTCATTTGTGTATTCTGATAGAGTAAAGATTTAAAAATCAGAAATATTCTATATTATTTAATTAACATTTGTATTCTGATAGAGTAAAGATTTAAAAATCAGAAATATTCTATATTATTTAATTAACATTTTAAAAACTTTATTAAATTTTTATTTTACTTGTTTATGTAAAAAAATATAAAATATATATATTTAATAAGGTAAGTATTACATTTATAATTTTATTTTAAAGTTAAGAACTTATTTATTAATATTATTAAAATAATATGTTTCCATCAATGATTATTATTAAATTATACCTTAGTGATATTTATATGTAATAATTTAAAACTTTCCTAAGATATATCAAAATTCAGACTAAATTGAAAAAAAAAATACCAAAATATTTTAAATATAATTATATATCTTAAGTAATTGGAACCTCATAGGCGATTCAGTTTTCCAGTTTATTAGTGAAGCATGGTCCACAAACCACTTTGATCCTCTCATCAATCGAACCTACATATGCCTTATTCCAAAAATCCAGCCACCTTCTCAACCAAGTCATCTTAGGCCTATTAGCCTGTGTAATGTTCTCTACAGAATCTATGCTAAGGTGATTGCCAACAGACTCAAATCATGCCTTGCAGATATCATTTCCCCAAATCAGTCTGCCTTTCTCCCAAGAAGAAGCATAACAGACAACATTCTTATAGCCCATGAGCAGCTTCATTCTTTGAGAACACGACGAAGGAAAGAACCCTTCATGGCTCTGAAGCTGGATATCTCCAAGGCTTTTGACAAGATCAAATGGAACTATCTTCAAACTATCCTCACACAAATCGGCTTTAGAGAGGACTGGATACAGAGAATTATGACTTGTGTCAATTCTGTTACATATCAAGTTCTGATCAATGGATTTCCAGGGGACACTATCTATCCAAGCTGTGGTCTCCGCCAAGGAGACCCCATCTCTCCATACTTATATCTCCTTTGCACAGAAGGCTTATCCTTCCTTCTCCATCAAGCTGAAACACAGGGTCAAATCACAGGATATAAAGCAGCAGTCTCAGCCCCTCCCATCTCACACCTTCTCTTTGCTGACGACTCCCTTCTTTTTTGCAAGGCAACAGTAGATGAAGCAAACAAAGTCAAGGATCTCCTCCACCATTATGGAGAATTATCAGGTCAAGTGGTAAACTATGCAAAATCTGCTATTGCATTCAGCTACATACCCCAAAAAGAACAAAGAGAAGAACTTGCTCGTATTATGAACATAACCAGTGTTGGTACTATTGGTCTTTACCTTGGCATCCCGGATATCAAAGGAAGGAAGTTGTCCTCAATATTCACATACCTCCAGGACAAAGTGGAAAAACGTCTTTCAGGATGGTCCCACAAACTTCTTAACCAGGCTGGGAAAGAAGTACTGATAAAATCAGTGATCCAGGCCATCCCTACATATGCCATGTCCTGCTTCTCTGTCCCGGTTACAATCACAAACAAGATGGAACAACAAATCCGTCGTTTTTGGTGGAGCAACAAAAAAGATATAAAAGGACTTTCTTGGATATCCTGGCCAAAAGTGAAGCAACCAAAGAACATGGGTGGAATAGGCTTTAGAGATCTACAAGCTTTCAATACTGCCCTCCTAGCAAAACAAATCTGGAGAGTGCTAACTCAGCCTTCTCTCATTCTCTCCAGGATTCTAAAAGCAAAATACTTCCGGAACTCATCTATTCTCCATGCCACCCCAAGGAAAAACTCAAGCTATGGCTGGAAAAGTCTCTGTCGAGGTTTGGACCTCAACAGAACACACACAAGGCACAATGTTGGACCTGGCACCAACATAGATATCTGGCATGATGGTTGGCTCCCTACTGTCCCACCAAAGCCCCCCAGACCAGCATCACAAGCCTCTGCTGCTCTCATCAAACAGCCACAGCAGCTTATGTACCCAAATACCAGAGAATGGGATTACAGCAAAGTCCAAGCTTTTGTCCATCCTGTAGATGTACCATGCATCCTTCAAATTAGACCAAATCAAACAACACCAATGGACAAAGTCACCTGGGACGCCACTCCAAACGGACAATATTCAGTAAAATCTGGATATAACTGCCTACAAAAGGCATCTTCCTTCACGTACAACCCTTCTACATCATCCGGGGGTCTTATCTCCTACATGAGTACCAGGCTTTGGAATCTCTCATTACCCCCCAAGATCAAGACTTTCTGGTGGAAGGCCATCCACAACGGTTTACCGACTATGGTGAACCTATCCAAGAAGCAAATTCCTATTGACTCAACGTGTCTATTTTGCAAAGAACATGATGAAAGCCTTCTTCATCTACTGGTAGGTTGCAGAGTCTCCAAGGAAATATGGTCCCTGATCTTACCACATGTTGTTTCAACTAGGCATCTCTCTGTTTTGGACTTTGCCTACATTTTGTGGGGTCAGCAAAGAAGGAAAGAATCGCCTCTCGCACTCTTTGTAGGATGGCATATCTGGAAGGCAAGGAATGAACTCCACTTCCAGGCAAACAGACTGCCTATCCCCATAATAATTCAGCAAGCAATTACTGACCACTCATTATGGCTCTCAACAACTCGCTTACCAGATCAAGCTGCATCAAATACTACACATAGCCAGGATGGCCCTCCTCTGGACTCCCTCCACATAGAATACCCTGCAAACCCTGCACCACCACACGACTATTTATGCTTTGTCGACGCATCTTGGACAAGCCCCGCTAACAACGTAGGTATAGGATGGGTCCTAAAGGAAAAGGGCAATAATAAAACCATTATGCAAGCAACAGGATCCCTTCCACCTGCTCTATCTTCAAGAGAAGCTGAAGCTGCAGCACTATCAGAAGCCTCCAAAAGACTCTCAACCTTGCAATACCAAAATGTCCTCTTCCTATGTGACGCTAAACAGGTCGTTGAAGCCATTTTCAGATATGCTCATCAAAATCAGAACGCGCAAAATGCCTCTACCCAAAGAGTTACAAACGTCTCAGGTATTGAAGATATTGTTTCTTTAGCTACAAGAAACCAAAATAGATTTAAATTCATGTATGTACCGAGACAGTTAAACTCCATAGCTGATACTCTAGCTAAGCAGGGTAGACACTCACAAAACAATGTATTAATCAAATGGCTGTAACCTTCCTATATCAATAATATCTATATTAGACAAAAAAAAAAAAAGTAATAATCTTAAAAAAAAAAAAAAGTAATAATCTTATTATATAAAGAAGAGTTGAAAACACGATAATTCACGAGAATGTGACACTTGTCAAATAGATTTGATCTCGACCGTTAAATTATAATTTCATAATTTAGAATTGATTTTTTATTAAAAATTTGGAAAATATTTGAAACCTATACAGGATTACCCAAGTAGCAACTTAATTCAAGAAGTATCTCCAAAAACATTTTAAAATGAGGTATATGTATATAGTGGAACTGAACTAAATTGTGAATTCTTCTGATCATATGTTATTGACAAAATAATCTTCAAATGCTTTACAATTGCACGGTATATGATTGATCAAGCATTAAAAACCATATCAAAGGTCTCTTGCTCAATGAAGCTTGCTCCACCTTGATTATGGTCTTCAATTTATATCAAAAACTTTTTTATATTCTAAGTGAAACAAACAACAAAAATAAACATTAGGAACTTAGGAAGTTGATTAGACTTGGGCTTTAGTATCAAACATTACAAACCATACACAAAAAAGAGGATGACACTACTTAGCCTTAATGGGCCAGTAATGGGCCCATACTTATTAACTTAAACCCCTTTGACAAAACCATCGCCGTCGAAATCACAATAACCAAACAACTCTTCATCGCCGGGTAAGCTTCCGTTTCTAAGCTATTCGATCTCGTTTCATATCGATCTATTTCTACTCTAGTTATTCACATCTTCAGGGTTTTTGGGTCGACAAGATTAAGTGAAGAAACTCGTTTGATTCTCTAAAGTTGTAAAATTTAAGTGTTGTTTCTTACTGATCTAAAGTCAAGATTTTTATTGGATGCAGACATATAAAAATGGCGTTTGCTAGGGCAGTGAGGAGACCAATTGGAGTCTTTTATTATAGTGCTAGTTATAGATTTAGTTCTGGAAATGAGTATTCTACTGCGGCAAGCAAATTGGGAAATTTTTCAGAGAACAAGAGCTCTGTATTGTCTGGATACACGAGCCCTGTTCATAGTTTTGGGAAATTCTTGCGAAGTTTTAGTTCTGATGGTTCTGCTGTATCTGACCAAATGAGCCTCATCAAGCAACTTAGGGAAAGAACTAGTGCTCCCATTAAAGATGTTAAGGCTTCTTTAGTTGAATGCAATTGGGATCTTGGTAAGAATTGGATTGAGGTTTTTGTTTGTTTCTATAGGTACTTTCTGTTTTATTGCGTGTTTATGAGTGGTTGTTTTTGGATTTGACACAGAGGCTGCTCAGAAGGATTTGAGAAAGAGAGGGAAAGTATTAGCTTCGAAAAAGTCATCACGAACAGCTGCAGAAGGAATGCTCGCAGTTGCTCAAAATGAAGGAAAAGTTGCTGTTATTGAACTAAACTGTGAGACTGATTTTGTCGCTAGGAACGAGATTTTTCAGTACTTGGTTAGTGCCATTTGCAATTTTAACATGGCTTGCTTCTCTATCGTTGTTACTGAATGGTTAGATTTACGTTTATGGCAACTTGTCTTGTAGGCTTTAGCTATGGCAAAACATGCTTTACTTGTTGAAAGCGGTTCAGTTTCTAGTATCTTCCCCTTTGGACCTGAGCTTTTTGAGGTCAGTTATTTGATTTACTCTATTGTTTCCTTTCGTATGTATGTTGTTTTTCTGTTTGGACCGTCTTAGATGTTGGCATCTAATCACTGTAATGGGATGATGTTCAGGAGTTTAAGCTCAGTCTTGATCATCCGAAAGTGAATGGTGAAACAACTGTTTCAAATGCTGTTACAGAAGTAGCTGCAATCATGGGAGAGAATGTAAAATTTAGAAGAGGTTTCTTACTTTCAAAATCGTCGACAGGTGTTCTTTCTGCATATCTGCACACAAGTCCGCAACCTGGTACAAGTTTTTCAATTAAGTTCTCTAATCTCTTCTTACGGTATGTTCTGTGCATCTCCAACTTACTCTTTTAGATATGAAAATAGGCTTGGGTCGAATAGCTGGGATTGTATCTCTCAAAGTAGAAGGTGAAAACACTCAACTAGAGGCGCTTCAGCGTGTAGGCTCAGAACTGGCTATGCATGTTGTAGCAGCAAAGCCTTTATTTTTAAGCAAAGAACTTGTTTCTTCAGAAGCAATAGCAAATGAACGCGAGATTCTAAAGTCTCAGGTCACTCTCACTTTATTTTCTGAAACTGAGCTGTAATTTGTAATCAGACACAACTTGAGTTTGCTAATCAAATGTTGTATATGACAGGCAGAAAGCACAGGCAAGTCTCAGATGGCTATAGAGAAGATTGTGGAAGGACGTCTTCGTAAATATTATGAAGAAGTTGCTCTAATGGAGCAAAAGTTTATTGTGAACGATGCTATAAACGTTAAGGTATGTCGATTTAGCTTATAACGCTTAGACTACCGTATGATCATCTCTGCAATGCTTGTTTAATGGAGCTTTTTGAGTTCCTATTACACAGACACTGGTGCAGAACTTGTCCAAAGAGGTGGGTTCACCTGTGAAGGTTGCTGATTTTCTGAGAGTTGAGGTTGGAGAAGGAATCGAAAGGTAAATATAACAGTGAATGAATCGTATATGTCTACTATGACTTTATCATTGAGATTAGGAGCTAATGAAATGTGTATAATTTGTTATTTGAAGGCTTGAAGCATCTGATGAACCTGTTGCTCAAACTGCTTGAAGATGATGATGAATCAAGGAAATGGTGTTATATTAATCTTGTTTGTTCTTTTTATACAGACAAAACTATGTCTTATACATAGCTTGGTTCGGTCTTGAACCAGATTTATTGCCTTATAACAATCAAAAGATGCTTTAACTTCAATAATATGAACAAAGTTATCTCGCTTATGAAAGTATTTCAGTTTTAAGTTGTAGACTAGATTTTTCCAAAAAAAAAAAGTTGTAGACTAGATAGGTGTTCCGGTTATCAACGGTCAAAATTGGAAGCTCATAAACCGGCCAATTTTACCAATTATTCAATTAAGTAGTATTAATCGTACGGTTAATATTATAAAGCTGTACTGAGTTACAGTACACCAGATAACATTGAAAGAAATACTAACACTCTTCTCTTCTACCTTTTGATTTTCGAAAAAAGCAACCTTTCGAAAAAGCAAAACTTTTTCTGATTCCCTCGAGATCACCACTCTTTGTTCTCAGTCTCTCTTTCTCTTGGGTCAGTCATGGTGTCTGAGACGAAGACGACGAACCAACCAACTGTTAAAATCTCCAATGTTCCTCAAACCATAGTCGCCAACGAACTCCTCCGATTCCTAGAGCTTCAACTCGGTAAAGACACAATATTCGCACTCGAAATCCCAACAACTCGCGACAATTGGAAGCCAAGAGACTTCGCACGAGTACAATTCACTACCCTCGAAGTCAAATCTCACGCTCAGCTTCTCTCTTCCCAAAACAAGCTTCTTTTCAAAAACCGTAACCTAAGACTCTCCGAAGCTTACGATGATATTATCCCTCGTCCTGTAGATCCAAGGAGAAGACTAAACGACGTTGTTTTGACTGTTGGGTTTCCTGAGGAAAACGAAAGTAGATTTTGTGCCCTAGAAAAATGGCAAGGAGTGAGGTGTTGGATTATGGAGGAAAGGAGGAGACTTGAGCTTTGGGTTTGGGATAGTGGTGAATGTTATAAGGTTGAAGTTAGGTTTGAAGATATTGTTGAAACTCTTGGATGTTGTGTTAATGGTGACACTTCTGAGATTAATGCATTTCTTCTGAAGGTTAAAAAACGTTTCTTTCCCCTTAATTTCAACTTCATAATGTGTTTTTGTGATAATGTTGAGCTTATTTTGGAGTTCAGGTTCTTTGAAAATGGTTCAAGATTGATACTTGTTAATTGTATGCGTTATACAGCTTAGATTTGAGTCCTGTTTTCACACATGCATGAATGGTTCTTGGATCTGTTACAGCTTTATTGTTTGATCAACCTGCGCTTGTGTCTTATCTTGGTATCTTCTGACTTTTTGTTTATTTGTTGTCTTATGTTTTCAGTTGAAGTATGGACCGAAGATATATAAAAGAGTAACAGGACCTCACATAGCAACAAAGTTTAAGTCTGATCGGTACTGTTTCTGCAAGGAAGATTTTGATTTCATGTGGATTCGAACAACTGATTTCTCTGGATCAAAATCGATTGGTACATCGACTTGCTTTTGTTTGGAAGTCCACAACGGCTCAACGATGATAGACATTTTCTCGAGTTTACCTTACTACAGAGAAGATACTTTGAGTCTAACTTTTGCCGATGGGAAGACGTTTACCTCTGCATCTCATATTGTTCCCCTCTTGGATGCCGCTATTATGGGGTTAGAGTTTCCATATGAGATCCTTTTCCAACTCAATTCGTTGGTTCACGCGCAGAAAATCAGTCTTTTTGCTGCGTCGAATATGGAACTGATCAATATCTTTCGTAATTTGAGCTTGGATACCGCATTAGTGGTTCTCAAGAAACTTCACCAGCAAAGTTCTATATGTTATGATCCTGTTTTGTTTGTTAAGACTCAGATGCAATCTGTGGTTAAGAAGATGAAGCATTCCCCTGCATCAGCTTATAAAAGGTTGACCGAGCAAAACATCATGAGTTGTCAGAGAGCCTATGTTACCCCCTCAAAGATTTATCTGTTGGGTCCAGAGCTTGAGACTGCCAATTATGTTGTGAAGAACTTTGCAGAGCATGTTTCAGATTTCATGAGAGTTACTTTTGTGGAAGAAGATTGGAGCAAGCTTCCACCAAATGCTCTTTCTGTCAACTCCAAGGAAGGCTATTTTGTGAAGCCCTTTAGAACCGAGATTTATAACAGGGTGTTGTCAATCCTTGGAGAAGGGATCACCGTTGGGCCGAAGAGGTTTGATTTCTTGGCTTTTTCAGCCAGTCAGTTGCGAGGAAATTCAGTCTGGATGTTTGCCTCTAATGAAAAAGTAAAAGCGGAAGATATAAGAGAATGGATGGGCTGTTTCCGTAAAATCCGAAGCATTTCCAAATGTGCTGCTAGGATGGGTCAGTTGTTCAGTGCTTCACGACAGACCTTTAATGTCCGTGCACAAGATGTTGAGCAGATTCCTGACATCGAAGTGACTACTGATGGCGCTGATTACTGCTTCTCGGATGGCATCGGTAAAATTTCAGTGTCATTTGCTAAACAAGTTGCTCAGAAATGTGGACTGAATCATGTTCCTTCTGCTTTTCAAATTCGATATGGTGGCTACAAAGGTGTGATTGCCGTTGATCGTGGTTCCTTCAGAAAGTTGTCTCTGCGTGATAGTATGCTAAAGTTTGACTCAAACAACATGATGCTTAACGTAACCAGATGGACAGAGTCGATGCCTTGCTTTCTAAACCGGGAGATCATTTGCCTTCTGTCGACTCTCGGAATAGAAGATGCAGTGTTTGAGGCGATGCAAGCTATGCATTTATCTATACTGGGGAATATGCTTGAAGACCGTGATGCAGCACTTAATGTTCTGCAAAAATTGAGCGGAGAAAGCTCCAAGAATATGCTAGTTAAGATGCTGCTACAAGGATACACACCGAGTTCAGAACCGTACCTCTCAATGATGATTCGTGTACATCATGAGAGCCAACTTTTCGAACTAAAGAGTAGGTGCAGAATACTTGTTCCAAAAGGACGGATCTTGATCGGTTGCTTGGATGAAATGGGTATCCTGGAGTATGGCCAAGTGTATGTTCGTGTAACCCTGACTAAAGCGGAACTTAAATCTCGTGAACAGAGCTACTTCCGCAAGATTGATGAGGAAACATCTGTGGTTATTGGAAAAGTAGTTGTGACGAAAAACCCATGTCTTCACCCTGGGGATGTCAGAGTTCTGGACGCCATATATGAGGTCAATTTCGAAGAAAGGGGATTACTTGACTGCATTGTCTTTCCTCAGAAGGGAGAACGGTATAAAACTCAATCCTTTAAATCTATGCTTCAATCTTTTAAAGATATGAACCAAAACTGAAACCATATGCTTATGATTCTTAGTCTCGGCTTAGTCGATAATTTCTTTCTCCTTGGTTTTTGACTCCATAGGCCGCATCCAAATGAATGCTCTGGTGGTGATCTAGACGGAGACCAGTTTTTTGTTAGTTGGGATGAGAAGCTTATACCAAACCAAATGGACCCTCCAATGGACTACGCTGGAAGCAGACCTCGTCTAATGGATCACGACGTTACCTTAGAGGTTAGTTTCTTGAAATGGCTATGATGATGTTAAAGTTTACTGAGTTCCTAATCTTTCTTTCACTCTGCTCTGTAGGAAATCCACAAATTTTTTGTCGACTATATGATAAGCGATGCGCTTGGGATGATCTCAACCGCACATTTGATTCATGCAGACCGTGACCCAGAAAAGGCCCGAAGCCAGAAGTGTCTAGAGTTGGCAAATCTTCACTCTAGGGCTGTTGATTTTGCGAAAACTGGAGCTCCAGCTGAGATGCCTTTTTCCTTAAAGCCCAAAGAGTTCCCTGATTTCCTGGAACGGTTCGAGAAACCAACATACATCTCTCAGTCTGTGTTTGGAAAACTATATCGAAGCGTGACAAGCTTGTTAGCACAAACAAAGCCACAAGCTGAGATAGATAACACGACGGCTTATGATTCAACACTTGAAGAACCTGGCTTTGAGACCTTTATAGAGACAGCAAAAGCTCACAGAGACATGTATGCTGAGAAACTGACCTCGTTGATGATATACTATGGAGCTGTGAACGAAGAAGAGATCCTCACAGGGATTTTAAAAACCAAGGAGATGTATCTGGCGAGAGATAACCGGAGGTACGGTGATATGAAGGATAGAATTACTTTATCTGTAAAGGATTTACAGAGAGAGGCCATGGGATGGTTTGATAAGAGCTGCGAGGAGGTCCTAGATAGGAAGAAGCTAGCTTCGGCTTGGTACTACGTAACGTACAACCCAAGTTGTCATGATGAGAAGTTGAGATTCTTGAGTTTTCCATGGATCGTTGGTGACATTTTGCTGGGGATTAAGGCTCAAAATGCAGAAAGACAGAGTGTTCAAGAACACGCAAGTGAACTCGCACCCTTTTGATTCACTTTAACTTAGTTGTTCTAGTAAAAGACAACTTAGACTAGCAATAGAACATGGCTTGTATATACGGCAAAGTCATCTCCATAAGCTTATTTTAATTAGATTGTCAATTTGAATGAGAAATCTGGGGTAACAGGTATCTCCTATCCATATTGTTACCTAGGGGTGGGTAGCATACGTATGAATCTCATGTTCAGGGAAAAAGTCAAACATCATAAAAGAAGGAAAATAGCTGTAAAATTATGTGTTCGAGAGTCTATCATAACCTTGTCAGTGGTTGAAGGATCTGTAGTTTTGTTGAGGTTGAGTAAAAAGAGGTAATTTAGATTACCTCAGAGGCATGATTCTCTATATGTTATAGTTTCAATCCGAAGACACCCCAAGACAACTCTCTGTCTGAAGTTACGGCAGAATTAGATCCGCCACAATATTGAAAGGAAACAATTTCCCTCTCCACTCCGGGTACCAATATAGCTATTCGAACCTTGGTGTGACTCTTACATCATGCTAAGTCTCTACCAATATTGCTGGGCGAGAATTGGTGCCCAGTTTTCTATTGGATTATACTTAAAAAGATTTACTATGGTTCACTAATTGAACCGGTTTTCATTAACCATCAATTTTTATTTTTATTTTTGTACCGCCGTGTAATTAAAGATTTGACCTTTTGACCTCACATATAAGGGCACCTCTATTGGGAGGTTTTAACAAAGATCCTTAACAAATTTTAATAATAAAATAAAGAAAAAGAGGAGAGAAGATAGAGATTCGACTCTTATATTGCAACTTTAAGAATTGGTTTCAGAAACTTAGTTTGCACGTGACACATTATGAATGGTTCATATTTTTAATAAAAATTTTAATTTAATTAAATATTTTAATTTTATTATAATATTAGTTTTTTTTTGTTGAGAAACCCAAAATAAGACATTCATGGATGGAGGTGCTCTAATATTCTGCGGCATTCCCAAATAAAGCTTGGCTATATGAACCAGTTTTCCTGAGAACATGTAATATAAGTCAGGGACGGATGTAGATGTTTTTTTTGTGGGGATATAATTTTTCTTTTTAAACTAAATAAGTGGAGGTATAAATGCAAGGGATATTTAAGATAAATTATAAAATTTATAAAGAAAAATGTAAAAAGAAATAAAAATCATTGGGTCAAGTGCCCCCATATCCCAGCTGTGGATCCGCCACTGATATATGTGAAGAATTCTTTGAAGTTCTTAGACTACGCACAATGGTGCGCTGAATAAAAAGTTTCAGTAGTTTAATCACTTGCAATGGTAAATTTTGTCATCTGTTAAATACATGTGGCTTCAGTTTTGTTGAAAAGATTAAGCTGATGAATCGTAAAAGTAAAGGAGAATGTAGGGACAACTTTTCCAAGTGTCATTATTTTATTGGACAAAAAATACTAATGTTTTTGTGTATTTCTCTTTTCCCTGTAAACATGAAAACTAAAATATTAAATAATATCATAATTATTTTTTATATAATTTTTATATCAAAATTTATAATTTTTCGTATTATATAAATAGAGATTAGTTTCATTTGATTTGGACAAAGAAAAAAAACTATATTTTTCATCAAAACAGATAGCGATAATAATTTTTTCAATCCTAAAATGGATCGTAGTAATTATGTTTTTTTTTTTAAAAAAATGTAATGTAAATATTTTATGGTTTGTATGTGTAATATTATATTAGTTATGTGTATTTTTATATAATTTGAGTATGTTTTAAGAAAATTATATATTTTAATTTAAATGCGCGATTCAAATATACATCACGAATTGCAATCGATTTATTCAAACATATGGACAAAATTTGAAATGTTTAGAAACTAAAAATTTTTCTCTACAAATTTTTTAATTTATGTGTGTTTTGTGTGTTTTAATAATTACGTATGTTTTAATAAAATTTATGTGTGTTTTAAGAAAAATGCTGAATATTTAACAAAAAAATATATATGTGGGATATTTAATAAAAAGAATGTGGGGTAGGGTGTTGAATTTTTTAAACAAAACCTTTTAAACAAAACCATTGTAGAGTGTAAAATAAAAATGAGTGTTGAATTGTGAGGTGGAAGAGAGAGAGGATGATGTGTAATAAAATTAAGGGTGTTAAATAAAAGTAGGTGTTGAAACTAATGTATATAGTCTTAGCCTTTTATGCAGAGGTGTCAATTTTGACATGCACTCTTATGTTCTGCGGGTTTTGATCGGGTAAAGGTAATACCGTCCGTTCCGTTTTATTTGATGTTTTAGGATTTTTCTTTGTTCCACATTATTTGATGTTGAATCTTGAAAATTGTAATTACACTGAAATTTAGAATCAAACATTTTTCTATTGATTCTTTAAATGTTAATAAAATTATAAAGTAAATATTAATTGTGTTTATTGGTAGTGTTAATTCAAAGGAACCCTAAAAAAAAAACTCTCTCCAGCCGCCGTCAATCGCCTCTCCGGCTTCGGCACCGTTGCCGTGGTTGGGGAGGGCCTCTATTATTTTCTGCTTTTTCGGTGTCTCTTCCTTGGTCTCTTTTGCTGCTATCCCTAGTGATTTTTTACGGTTAGTCGGAATTGTCTTGCCTTTATTATTTCTTCGTCATCAGAGAGATGCTTATCAACACTCCATAGCTCGATGAGCTTGCCTGGACTAATATTCAAATCTCGATAATCCATGCCTTCTGATTTCCTGTGACCTTCTCTAATGGTATGTCTATATCTCGGAAGCTTTACTTTTTGAATAATATTGTCTCTTGGCCTAGATGGAACATCATGGTGCAGTCT
>CM071721.1:1141227-1156057 GCA_036630335.1 Physaria fendleri | reverse complement strand
AAAAAAAAAAAAAGTTATTGATTTAGAAATCTCTATTTTTTTTTTGTCAAGGTGATTTAGAAATCTCTATAAAAGCATTTAATCATTTGTTTTTAACTTACGTAATACTAGTTCAAATATATACTTATGCAAATACAAATTTTGTTAATTTAATACAAATTTAATACAAATTGATCTTGTTAATTTAGTACAAATTTAATCTCATATTATTATTATTATTATTATTTTGTAGAAATTTAATCTCATATTTGACTTAACATTATTTAAAAATCTAAATCTCAGTTTTTTTTGTTTGAAACCATGCATTTGGTTTAACTAAATTAGTGACTATATCCATAAACAAGTATTAGCCTATGAAGTTAAGAATGGATTTAATAAAAGAAAGAAACCTAAATTAAGGAAAAGCTTTCAAAAACTCTACATATTAGTTTCTAGCTAGCACCAATTCTTAAATATATATATATATATATAAATAACTACAATTTACTGAGAAAAAATAGATCCTCTTAGATATTTTCAGAAAATTTTCAACTATCTCGTATTAATTTTCTCGTAAAATCCTCTTAAATTGTATTCTCTCTTTTTGCACTTTCTAAATAATTTTGTTTTGTTTTTTAAATGTCAAAATGAAAATGATGTAAAATAACTCAAATAGAGTTACAAGATTTAAGTTCATAACAACTCATTTCCACTAGCAAAACAGTGTCTAAAGTCTAACTAATAATTAGATGTAGAGCATTATCACCAAACTCTACCTACTTGTGTTGTTATAATTACTAACTCAAACATGTCAAAAATTTGTTTGTTATATAACTTATATTGTTAAGATATGATTTAATAAAATCTTCAGAATATTCAAATGATTTTGTAACCATAAAACACAATTGTGTTATATGAGATTACTATTACATGTGAAGATATCTTCATAATACAAAATATATGATTATTATTTTTCTAAGATTCTATATCAACTAGTGATTTTTTTTTTTTTTTAATTGAGGAATATTTAAAAAATAAATAAACACCTATGTCTTCTTGAGCTTAGTGCTATATATATATCATGTATTTTTTATTATATTAAATATACAACTTTTGAGTAAAGTTATAACCAAAAATAAAATAATGTAATAACTTTTTCATGTCAAAAAAAAAAAAATGTAATAACTTTCATTAGCACTTTCTATTTTTAGTAACTCTTCATGTGTCTCTCTTCCCAACTAAATAGAACTCAAAGTTACATACGACACACAATGAGGAGTCTATTCTTAGACTCTTTTCGATATCGAGAAAAAAAAAACAAGAACTCTCTGGAATTAACACAACCAAAATCAAAATCTCTAACGAGTCTTTATCAACAAAGAAACAAAAAGACTTCAAAAAGGATCAATCATTTGTATCATTGTCCTAACAATACCAAAATGCAGAAGTGATTAGACGATCGACAATTCGAAAAAATGAAAAACAACAAAGATGTTGAGAACGAAGGTTCGACAAAATGGATATTAAATAGCACCGATGTAGATCCAAATGGTGGTGCGGTAAAACAATCCGAAAACATAACCAATAATGCCGAGAGTAGTAGTAGCGGGGGTGGTGGGATCTTGAAGAATGTATCTAGGAACCTTGGAGTGGGATCAATAATGAAGACAATGAGCATTTCCAATTGGCGAAAAAGTGGCAATCTCGGGGGCCCGAGTACAAGAAAGAGCGGAAATTTAGGGCCTCCGCTTCCTGTGGCCCATAAACTGGGGCCACATACAGTCCAAAGGACTAAATCTAGCGCGGCTAGAGGATTAGAAAGCCTTCGGTTCCTTGATAGAACAGTCACAGGACGAGAAAGAGATTCATGGAAATTAATCGAAAATCGGTTTAATCAATTCGCGGTTGATGGAAAGCTTCCATCGGTTTAATCAATTCGCGGTTGATGGAAAGCTTCCTAAGGATAAGTTCGGCATTTGCATTGGTAGAAAACTATAATCAATCTATAATTAATATTTGTAAAGATTAAATTCTGACATGCGTGATGAATTTCAGAATTGACTATCGTTATGTATGTGTACATTAGGAATGGGAGATACAATAGAGTTTGCGGGAAAAGTATACGAAGCATTGGGTAGGAGAAGAGAAATAAACACAGAAAATGGGATTGACAAAGAACAACTTAAGCTTTTTTGGGAAGACATGATCAAGAAAGATCTTGACTGTCGTCTCCAAATCTTTTTCGACATGTAAAATACTTTCTTGTTTTGTTGTTTTTCATTTGAAATATATATAGAAATTGAGGTTAGCTAATTGTGGTCTAGGTGTGACAAGGATGGAGATGGGAAGCTAACAGAAGAAGAGGTTAAAGAGGTCATAGTGTTGAGTGCATCGGCGAATAAGCTAGTGAATCTAAAGAACAATGCTGGCTGTTATGCTTCTTTGATCATGGAAGAACTCGATCCAGATCATCAAGGTTACATTGAGGTTTCATCTTGATCCCATTTCCATATATTAATCTATATGAAATATTAGTGTGACCATTTCAAATTTTTAAACATGTTTAGCGGGTTTTTGGATTTTTCGGAATTTTTGCGGGCTTTTTGCGATTTTTACAGTGTTTTAGCTGGTTTTAACGGGGTTTTTAAAAACTTTTTATTGGCGAGCTACTCGCAGGCCCTTTCAAATTTTGAGGGCACGGTCGAAAAATTTAACCCACAAAAAATATAGGACAGGTTCGAATATACTAATTTTTTCGGGGTTTTTTTTTTTCTAGGCATATTGCGAAATTTATGTAATTACTACCAGTGGTTATATGATATAATTTCGTTAGAGATATTTTTATTTCACTAACATTTATTTAGTTTATATCAACCAGATTTGGCAACTCGAGGTGCTACTAACAGGAATGGTATCAAACGAAGATTTAAAAAAGAACATGAAGAAATCACAAAACCTAACAAAAGCCATGATCCCAAAACGTTACAGAACACCAACTAGTAAATACCTCTCAGTAACCTTAGAGCTAATCCACGAGCACTGGAAGAAGATTTGGGTCGTTTTATTATGGCTCATAGTTAACCTTTACCTCTTCATCTCAAAATTCGAAGAATTCACCACAAGTCCTATTTACAACATCACAGGACGTTGTGTTTGTGCAGCAAAAGGAACAGCAGAAACATTGAAATTCAACATGGCTTTGATCTTGGTCCCTGTCTTAAGACGAACCCTAACATTCCTCAGATCAACTTTCTTAAGCCAAGTGATCCCTTTTGATGATAACATCAACTTCCATAAGTTGATAGCTGTTGCCATCGCGGGTATTTCCTTGCTACACACGGCATTACATGTGTTTTGCAACTACCCTAAGCTAAGCAATTGTCCTAAAGATTTGTATACAAAATACGTTGCAAGTGAATTGGGGCCGAATCAACCCACGTATTTAGGTCTAATGTTGACCCCGGTTTCGATCACAGGAGTACTAATGATCATTGTGATGCTTATCTCATTCACACTTGCTATGCATTCTTTTAGAAGAAACATAGTGAAATTGCCTAAACCGTTTAATGTTCTTGCTGGGTTTAATGCCTTTTGGTATGGAGGGCATCTCCATTGGGAGTGTTTTACAAAGTTTCTTTAAAAAAAAAAAATGAATAGGAAGAGAAAAGTAGTGGGATCGGTTCCTAAATATGGTACTTTAAAGACTAAGGTTCTTCATGTGTCTTCTTATCATTGGTTCATAAAATTTAAAAAGTTTTTGATTTACTTAAATTGATAAATTTTGTTATAATAAATTCTTTTTTTTTTTTGGTTTTAAAACTAAACAAGGGAATGCACCAATGGAGTTGCTCTAAGAATCTTTTAAAAAATGGCATTTGGCATCATTTTCTCTATATTTTAAAAATCTCCTAAATTCCACAATTTTTTTTTTTGTAGATGTATGTTATATAAATAGATAAAAACTAGGTGTTTTCCACAAACAGAGAGATAAGAATTAGGTGTAAAAGAATTAAATTAAGAAACTATAACAACAAAGTTTATGATATATTTTTGTTTTTGTGATTATAGGCATCCATTTTCAATCACATCTGCACCAGGAGATGAATATTTAAGTGTTCACATAAGAGCATTAGGAGATTGGACTTCTGAACTTAGGAACAGATTTGCTGAGGTAATTAAATATTTAAGTGTTCACATAAGAGCATTAGGAGATTGGACTTCTGAACTTAGGAACAGATTTGCTGAGGTAATTACTATAATTGTCTTAATTAATTTTCACATTATCTTAAACAAAATTTTGATTTTATATAGTGAATTCTTGATTCTTGTAGTCATGTGAGCCTAATCAACCATCATCAAGACCTAGTCCAAATAATCTTGTTAGAATGGAAACAAGAGCAAGAGGTACAAAAATCAACCATCATCAAGACCTAGTCCAAATAATCTTGTTAGAATGGAAACAAGAGCAAGAGGTACAAATCCTCTCATTGAGGAATCACAAGTCTTGTAAGTAAATATCTTTTAACACAACAATCCAATCTAAGATATCCTTACATAAAGATGATCAAAATCTAATCTTAACCATATGATCTTCAAACTAGGTTTCCAAAAATCTTTATAAAAGGACCATATGGTGCACCAGCACAAAACTATCAAAAATACGACATTCTTTTGTTGATTGGGCTAGGGATCGGCGCAACACCATTCATAAGTATCTTAAAAGACATGTTGAACAATCTCAAACCTTATATGCCAAAACCTGTAAGTATAATCTATAACTATGGGAAAATAGCCAAAAACTATTTGTATTTTCATTTCCAAACTATTACACTAGGTAAAATTTAATATGAACAACATATTAATTCAAATTTTCTATCCGAACGACAATTTGTTTTTGCTAACACCGTCATTAAACTGTTAAATAATGCTGATTATAACATCACATCACCTGATTATGTGGCTAATTTATCAGAGGGAAACAATGTCGTTTTGAGACAAACAAAATTAAAAACAAAATTGCATAAAACGTCGTCGTTGTAATTTACGGTTTTGATTTTGATTTTCCCAAAATTGGGAAACGGCGACGTTTTGTGCAAAAAAAAATTTGAATTTCGTTTGTTCAAAATAACATCGTTTTCCTTTGATAAATTAGCCATATAATCACGTGATGTGGTGTCCTAATCAGCATTATATAACGGTTTAATAACCATGTTAGTTGAAATTAGCAAACAAATTGTTATTCATATAGAAAATTTGAATTAATACGTTGCTCACGTTAAATTTTGTCTTATGTAATAGTTCGGAAATAAAAAATACTGAATGGAAGATAGTTTTTTTTGGCTATTTTGCCCTATAACCTTAGTGAGTTGTTTAAGAAACAAGACTAAAGTATGGAAAATGTAGGGGCAAAAGCATGAAGGAAGTAGTAGTGTAGGAGGTGAGAGTAGTACAGGAGGTAGTGTAAATGAAGGAGGGCATAAGAAGTTTCCACATAGAGCATATTTTTATTGGGTTACAAGAGAACAAGCTTCTTTTGAATGGTTTAAAGGAGTTATGGATGATATTGCTGTTTATGACAAAACCGTAAGTTCTTTAAATAATCTAGTTTTATCATGTTTTAGTTTAGTTTTAAATTATGTAATTAGTTATAAGATTTTTGTGTTATGTATTCTTTTTTGTTGGCAGCATGTGATAGAGATGCATAACTACTTAACAAGTATGTATGAAGAAGGAGATGCAAGATCTGCCCTAATAGCTATGGTTCAGAAACTTCAACATGCTAAAAATGGTGTTGACATTGTCTCTGAGAGCCGTGTATGTTCTTCATTTTCTCTCTACTTTTTTTTTTTTTCAATTAATTTAATGGTTTCAATAATTCCAATTCCCAACATGTATTTATTTATAAAATTTCGTTATTTACTTTTTTATTTGAATTAACTTGGTTATTTTTTTTCTAACAGATACGAACCCATTTTGCAAGACCTAATTGGAAGAAAACTTGGTTATTTTTTTTCTAACAGATACGAACCCATTTTGCAAGACCTAATTGGAAGAAGGTTTTTTCTGAATTGTCAAACAAGCACGAAACTTCTCATATAGGTAATTGGAACGTTTTAGCTTTCTTTAAACATTTTTTTATAATGCTAGAAAATGTTTTAATTAGTTTCTTTAATTCAATATTCTTTGTCTTTGTTTTTGGATTTTTCTACTTTGAATTATATAAATTATATAACGTTTACTAGTTTAATTGGTATATGAAAATGGCAAAGAATAGGTTATCTTTGGACTTTTATTTGGATAAAAATAAAAAAAAAGTTAAACTTGTAAATGTTTTGGAATTAAGATAAATCTTAAATATTTGTATGGTTTCAGGTGTGTTCTATTGTGGAAGTGCAGCACTTGTTCGATCTCTACAGTTACTTTGTCAAGAGTTTAGTGTTGAGTCTTCCACTCGCTTTACTTTTCACAAAGAGAATTTTTGACTTCTTAAATTTAAAACAGGAAATTTTTTTGAGTAGAAATATCCACTTAGATTAAAATACAGATTGTAATTATTTATGTGAAATTATAGACATGTTCTTGTAGATTAATTTCAAAATTAATTTCATTTTGGGGACATTCTTTTAAGAAGATTACTTGATAATCAGATTTAGACAAGAAACATTAAGAAATTACAAACCTGAGATATTTTTATTGATGCAATAATGCAAGTTGAGACATCCATGTCAACTTCAAACAGCCTGTAAGAAAACAACATATATTTCCAACCTAACATTTGAGAAGTCAACTCTTAATCTCTTTAAAGACATTGAATGATAATAGACTACTTACAGAACCAGCATTGACTCTACTTCTAGCCTTCTAGCTCTATAATGACTTCAATAATTTTGATAATTAGGAACCACCAGCTAGATGTGAAGTAAACAAAGTCTGAAGATATTATTATTTCATTACTAGAGAACTTTACATCAGAGCAACAATCAATCATTAGCAAACAAATAACATGAACTAACAAATAAAATTACAAGGCTATTATAAAAGTGGAAGTACATGAATAAAAGAACATGGAAAAGATACTAAGAAGCCGTTCGGATATTGAGTAATACCGGACATTCGTGAGGATGCTGCTTCTCTAAGCATATGTTGGATTGAGTGCTATAGCTTCCTGGTAGATCATCTCTTTTATCTGTTCCTCGTCGAGAATCTGTTGTTCGAAATCGAAACCCGAGATCTGATTCTGTTGGTGTGCCAAGCAACTGCAAAATTCACACATGTTCATCACACATTCTAGGAAATGTGGAATCTTTGAACCAAACTAGATACATATTCTGATCTTTTACCTCTGTCAATAAGCGCATTTGATGAACATGATCTTTACCAGGAAACAAAGGCTTTCTGTTCATAAGCTCCATAAAGATACAACCAACAGACCAAACATCTATAGCAGCTGTGTAATCTGAGGAGTTCAATAGAAGCTCAGGTGCCCTATACCATCTTGTAACAACATACTCAGTCATAAACTCATTCTCTGAAGTCGGCCTAGCAAGACCGAAATCACAGATCTTTAAATCGCAATTCGCGTTAAGCAGAAGATTGCTTGGCTTTAAATCCCTATGAATAACATTAGCTGAGTGGATATACTTGAGCCCTCGAAGTAGCTGGTACAAGAAGTACTGGTTCATAACAAAACACCAAATCACGAATCAGTTTATTCTACCTTAGGAAACCAAATATATAGATTGCTGAGGAAATCTAAGAACAAGTTTAGTTACCTGACAATGTTCCTCTGATAAACTCTGGTTAGATCTGATGATTTGATGAAGATCAGTATTTAGTTACCTGACAATGTTCCTCTGATAAACTCTGGTTAGATCTGATGATTTGATGAAGATCAGTATCCATTAATTCAGTAGCTATATAAACATCACTGAATTGTCTTCGAAGTGGTGGAGGAACCACATCTCTTATAGCTATAATCTATTGCAATACAAAAATCAAAACTAATCAATGATTCATTCAAAATTGTTCATCTAATTTCAATAGTTGATCTCATGAAATTGAACAAAAAAACACTAACGTTTTCATGATCTAGATGACGAAGAAGCTTAATCTCACGAAGCGTACGCTTAGCATTGATCTAGATGACGAAGAAGCTTAATCTCACGAAGCGTACGCTTAGCATCCATGTGATTATCGAAAGCATTCGCTATCTTCTTCATCGCCACTAGCTCGTTTCTCTCCGAATCCAACACAGAGCTTCACAAAATCGAAAAACAAAACTCAGATCTCAAAGAATAAATTACAAAATCACAAAAACTCAGATCTCAAAGAATAAGAAGAATGAATTTAAAAAACAAAACAAAATCAGCGAATAATGAACATACCAAACGATTCCATAAGCTCCACGACCAATTGGTATAATCGGAGGACGATACTTAGCTGTAACCTCAAATAAACTACCAAAGATATCGTAACTTATGAACTGTCCTCCGTGAGTTTCCACCGCCGGAAAATCCGTGTATTGGCCACCTCCGGTATTCATTTTTCTCAATCGATCAAGTGAAGCTTCAGTGATCGGTTTAAGGTTTGGTCCGTTTGGTGTAGTGAATCTGAAGGAATTTGTATGGATTATATGATTATATATATATACAGTCCGAGTCAACTGAGAGACTAAAATTGAGGATTAAGCAGAAAGATGAGTTTTCGCGGTAAGTGCGAGGAAGAAGAAGAGAGAATAGGGAGAGACACATAGATGGGAATGGGAAGATCGTGTGGTTGAAATTAGAGCCGCCTCAAATTGACGGTTGTTGTTCGTTATTGACTTGTCAACGTTCTACCTCCCCAAATTGACGGTTGTTGTTCGTTATTGACTTGTCAACGTTCTACCTCCCAACGTCTATTAATAATATTATTATTATTTTTTTTTTTTCCGAATATAACTTTTATTTAGGTATATAAGCTGGTGAAGGTTTGGAAGTGTAAATTATTACAACCACTTAAAAGTTAAAGAAAGTTGATTCAGTCTTGCCTCCTTGGCTAATTTGTCAGCTTCGGTATTCTGACTCCTCGGTAGTGCCTTGAATGAGAATCTGCAAGTAGAAAGCTTGGTGATGATGGCAGTATCTTCCAGGAATGGAGTGTTTGAGATACCCGAATGAGCGTTTAAGTCCATGGGAGATGTTAGAATGTTTTGCAGGGAGTCAATATTTTGCTTTGCATCAGAGAGAATGCAAACATCATTATAATTAAACCTGCAAAGGGAGGTCACGGCATGGTGTATTGCAGCTGCTTCAGCATCACGTGACGATAGGGTAGGGGGGAGAGAACCCTGACATCTTAAGACTATGGAGTTTTCTCTGTTAAATAATAGCCAACCTATACCAATGTTTGAGTCTTTGCTTGTCCAAGAAGCATCAATGTAGCATGTGTATAAATGGTTACCATCTCCCCGAAGTTGAGAGCTCGAAGCAGATATCCTAGAAGAATTAGAGTGAGATTGGGCATTTGGAGATTTACCAGAAGAGAGCCATAATGAGTGATCAGTGATAGCTTGGTGTAGAATGAGGGGGATGGGTACTCTTGTCTTGTTAAGCTTGGTGTAGAATGAGGGGGATGGGTACTCTTGTCTTGTTAAAAACCATCTCATTTCTGGCCTTCCAAATGTGCCAACCAAGGAATAAGGATAAAGAGAGCTCGTCGTTTGAATAGGTCTCCCAGATGTATTCCAAAAAGTCCAGATGGGAAAGGTGTATCTTTTGGTGCGAATTAGGCACTAGGAATTGCCATATTTCCTTTGATACCTTGCAAGTGACCATGAAATGGAAAGCACTTTCATTACATTCTCCACAAAGCTGGCAGGTCGCATCAACCGGAATTTGTCGCTGTTGTAGATTCTTCATTGTGGGGAGTCCGTTATGAATGAATTTCCACCAAAAGAGCTTCAGTTTCGGAGGACAGGACAATTTCCAAAGAGTTTTTCCTAGTCGTGCAATAATGTTAGGTCTGGAGGATGAAGCTTCAAACTGGGACTGCTTTTGTGCTTGAATAATGTTGTAGCCCGACTTCACCGTGTACTGAGCTTTTGGTGTAAGTGTCCAAATTACTTGGTCAATACTTGTGAAGGGGCTGGGGCGGATACTAGAGATAAGAGGGATGTCATGAGGATGAATAAAGAAGTGAAGTCTATATGTATCCCAAACTCTAGAATGTGGCAGCATTAATTGAGAAGGATGGGAGTGTATCCCAAACTCTAGAATGTGGCAGCATTAATTGAGAAGGATGGGAGATGATGTCTGGATTTAGCCCAGGAGCTGGTCTTGGTGGTCTTGAAGGTTGAAGGGGTAGCCAGTTATTCTTCCACACGTTAATAGAAGTACCAGGACCAATTCTAAATTGAGAGAATTGCTTGACTAGAGGAATAGCTGAGGAGATACTTTTCCAACCAAAACTGGCCGATTTCTTTGCACTTGCGGCAAGAATATTAGAAGCTTTAAAGTATTTTGCCTTGAAAATCTGGGAAACAAGCAGAGAAGGTTGGGAGAGTATCCTCCAAACCTGTTTTGCAAGTAGAGCCAAGTTAAAGTCCCGCAAATTCCTAAAGCCTAAACCTCCTTGTCCTTTTGGAGAGGAGATCGTTTGCCAATTGATCCATGCAATTTTCTTTTCACTGGTCTTCCCATTCCACCAGAATTTCCTTGTGAGTCTTTGAATTTCGTCCGTGATTGTGAAAGGAAGTTTAAAGCACTGCATTGCATATGTTGGGATAGCTTGAATCACATATTTGATTAGAGTTTCTTTGCCGGCATGATTCAGAAGCTTGTTGGACCAGTCCTTAGTGCGTGTTCTAACTCTGTCCAGAAGGTAGGAGAAGCAAGAAGATAGGGTTTTTTCATTGAAGTCTGGAAGGCCGAGATAAAAACCAATTCCACGATTTGGAATTCCCATGAGGGAGGCAAGAGAGTCACACTCCTCTGTAGAAGGAAGGTAGCTGAAGGTGATTGTGGATTTTGAGTAGTTAACCGCCTGTCCCGACATATCTGCATAGTCATTTAAAAGTCGCTTGAGACGATTGCCTTCTTCAATAGTTGCTTGGCAGAAGAGTAGTGAATCGTCGGCAAAGAAGAGGTGTGTGATAGGATGTGCAGAAATGGCCGCTCTGTAACCTGTAATGTGGCTGTGTGAAGCTGCTTGTTTAAGCATATGAGATAGACCCTCAGAGCAGAGAATATACAAGTATGGCGAGATAGGGTCGCCTTGACGAAGCCCACATTGAGGTATTATGGTGGCACCAGGTTGGCCATTTACTAAGATAGCATAGGTGACAGATCTCACCCCGATTGGTTCGGGGAGACAATGGAAGGAAGACAATACTTTAGCCTATTTGCTATTACTTTTGAGGCAATACGATAGATGACGTTGCAGAGGCTAATAGGTCGGTAATGGGATGGATATATGGCTGGGGTAACTTTTGGGATAAGGCACAGGTAGGTATGATTTACCTCAGGGTCGAGATGGCCAGTAGACAGAAAGGAGTGAACAAACTGAAAGACTTTGTCTCCCACAAGATCCCAGTGTTGTTGATAGAATGCGGGACTAAAGCCGTCTGGTCCTGGGGATTTACTTGGAAGCATTTCAAAAGTTGCTCTCTTAACTTCACTTAGAGATACAGGGGACATTAGAAAGTTGTTAGTTTCTTGAGAGACAATGCTTGGGATGGAAGACAGAGGATCATCTTGTAAGTCAGGGGTTTGAGAAGTGAAAATCTCCCGATAGTGAGTCTCCAGTAAGGTCTTCATTTGACATTGGTCATGCGTTACAGAACCATCATGGAGTTGTAAAGAGAGGATTTTGTTCCTCCTTCGTCTCTGTTTCGTCTTAGCGTGAAAAAACCGCGTGTTTCTATCCCCAAATTTTAACCACAACACTCTACTCTTGTTACGCCAATACTCCTCTTCAAGAAGAACAAAATGTGTAAGAGCTTCTTGCACTTCTTTTATTCTGGGGATATTCATAGGAAAAGCTTCATGAAGTAGCTGTAGTTCTGTTTGAAGACTAGCAATCCATTTTGCATTGTTTGGAATATTTTGCGATTGCCATTCTGATAGGCGCGGCTTGATCTTCATCATCAGTTGTGGCATGGACAGAGAAGGATGATTGTGGATTTCCTCCTGCCAGACTTCCTTGAGGTATTCTTGAAATCTTTGATTTTTGGACCAGGCACTGTTATAGTAGAATAGTTTCTTCACTCGATATTCCTGTCTTTGGGTGTGCAAAAGAACAGGTTTGTGGTCCGATCCAACCCAATTCAGGTTTTTTGCGCAGACCTTGGGGAATAACTCAAACCAACCAGGATTAGCAAAGGCTTTGTCGATGGCAGTTTGCACCTGATGAGTATAGCGCGTCCCATACCATGTAAACTTCCCACCAAAAGTTCTTAGCTGATGAAGAGAGAGCTTTGAGAGCAAATTTTTGAAAAGACGACAGCTTACTACAGTACGTGGTGGTCCTCCACGTTTATCTGAGGGATAAGCGATGTCGTTGAAATCACCCAAGACAAGACATGGTTCTCGAAAAACAGGGTCAGTTTCAGCTTGGAGAGCTAGGAGGGACCAGAATTCTTTACGATGCCTAGTTATTGGAGGACCATACACATAGGCTAAATTAAAAGAAGGGGAAGAAGAAGACAAAGTAGAGATCTTCATTAAAGTTAAGTTTAAAGAAGGTGGGGATAAGAAATCGACATTTATGGAAGTGTTCCAAAAGATGCCAATACCACCTCCTGAACCTAGAGCAGACACAACATGGAATTTTTCTAAGGACAATGACCTAGCAACAGACTCGACATACATATCATTATTTTTGGTCTCTACTAAAATAACTAAATCCGGATTATTCTGATGGCAGAGTTGCCGGAGATACGGAACTGTCAAGGTGCTCCGGAGGCCTTGGCAGTTCCAATGGAGTATGATCATGGCGCATTTGGTGGCCTTGGGGAGACCACCACTCCCTTACCTTTAATGCTAGCAGACTTGTCTTTCTTGCGCCTGACGTAACGAGCAATTGAGTTAGAGGAAGCTTCCTGGACTTTTCTCTTCTTAGTCGGGACCAGAAACAGATTAAGATGGGTGGAGAGTTCATCAGTAGAGAGCTCTTCATTGACATCTGTGTTGGCTATGACATTAGCATTCGCTTCAGACTGGTTCATAGGTTGAGAGCTATCGCCTGATTCAGTTTTATCTTCACCAGAGCCTTCAAGTGGGGCTGGAGGAGATCTTCGAGGAGGAGAGGGGGTTAGGAGTAGACGAGGAATACGCAGCGGAGGGAGAGAGAGGTCCGGGAGATCAGGGAAGTCGTTTTCAGTAAGAATCTGGATGTCGGAGCTGGATGACATAGAATATATATATATATTTATATATTTTTACCTTTTTTAAAAAAAAAAACTTCAGTATTATTCACTTTATATATAACGTGGGCTTTTTTTTTTTTTTTTTTTTTTTTTTTTTTTTTTTTTTGTCAAGGATAACGTGGGCTTTTATTAGATAAAATGGAAGTAGGTTTTGTCTTATATTGTTAGGTCAAAATAGAACTCGTTTTATACTTGTTCAGAAATTAATAATACTCATTTAGTATTGTTTACGTTACATATTTTTTTAGATTTATTCTTTTGATGAGATTAATGAAATTAAACTAATTATAACACCTGGTTTATTGCCATGAATGATATTATAATATATCTTCATTACGTGTTTTAATTCATTACCTAGTTCTTTGCAGCTTTTCTGAACAGAAGATATTATACAAATAAGCTTTTTTTTTTTAATATGTTAGGCAACATGATATATCCACTTTAATAAAAGAATAAAAGTATTTGGACTTTCTTTCATGAAAAATCCTCAAAATTCTGATATAATAGTTGAATATAAATCAATTTTTATGTTATTTTTGAAGTGCTCATTCAGAAACAAATTTTATTTATTTTTTTTAAAAAATTATGAAGTGTTGTTATTAGAAACAACAACAAATTATTAAATTTATTATGAAGATAATGAAAAGTTTGTAATTTTTTAGTTATTTAATATATTATTATCTAACTTATTTCAGTTATATTTTTTTGGTATAATCCATTTCTTGAAAATTAAATCGATTAAGAATAGATTGATAAATCTTTTCAAATAATTTGAATTGTGTTTTTTTTTTGATAAATCTTTTCAAATAATTTGAATTGTGTTTTTTTTTCTCATATTGCATAATTATCAAATGTACATCCATGTAAATTTTGTATGGAATAAAATATAGTATATCCTAATTTGTAATTTTTTTTTATTGAAATAAAAATATATTTCCAGTTTACATATATATTTATATATAATTAAACAATTTCTATGTAGAAAGGAAAATAAAGATAAAAATCACATATAAATTGAAATGCATATTTCACAAATGTGGTTATCAACACAAATATAACTAAAAACTATAATCACAAAATTCATAAAAGTTGCATAATTATATAACATGTTCATTTTGATCATCAAAATATTTAATAAAATAATCATGTTATAATGGAAATTAAAGATCTACTATAAATGATTACCATAATATAATGCTATAAAAGTAGTGCTAGTAGGATTTAATCTAATATATTCACCCTTATAATATAGAATTGATTATTGGGTTGTTTTATTTTGTATCATTGTCTTCCTTTTTTTGATTCAACTTTTGATTCAACCTTTGGGGTCAAGTGTTCTTATAGAAACAATTTTTATTTGAAATTAAAAATTATTGCTATTACAAACAATAACAAATTATAAAATTTTATTATGAAAATAATGCAAAGTTCATAAAATTTTAGTTA
>CM071721.1:1096645-1108930 GCA_036630335.1 Physaria fendleri | reverse complement strand
AGGAGATTGACCCATCCAAAGATGACAATGATGGGCATGATGTATATTCAGATGCCACTCAAGAAGCTGTTGAATCGGGGAACAGAAACATTGTTGATATCTTCTCTATTCATTCAGCTAACAATGACACAGGTACTAAGTATGTGTAGGTTGTCATTCTACTGATATAGAATTAGCTGTAGTGTAACTTCTAAATCCTTTTGCTTTGCATTTAAATTATTTCTGGTATTTCCTTGTAATAAAAACTTGCAGGGATCACTTATCATACAGTGGCAGATACTCCACCCGATTCTGCGACTAAGAAGGGTAGGGCGAAGAATGCTACTGTTTTCGACATTTGGAAACATCAATTCATAGATGCAATAACGGTATAAATCTTCAACTTACCTAGTGTTTTAGATTCTTCTTTATACTGTTTTGGCTTTTTGATCATTATCAACACTTGCTTCTTAACTTGTTTCTCTTCCCATTCTTGATCAAACAGTTGGAGACATCAGAATCAAAGAAAGTGGATAGCATTAATCTTCGAATTGCGAAATATGTTTGGCAATCATTCCTTGTCCCTTGGAAACTTCTTTTTGCATTTGTGCCTCCTTGCAACATTGCTCACGGTTGGATCGCTTTCATCTGTTCTCTCCTCTTCATCAGTGGAGTAGCCTTTGTCGTCACAAGACTTACTGACCTTATAAGCTGTGTCACTGGTGCACACACATACACATGGCTTTCCAAAACTTTATTAAGAGAATATTTTTAGAGCTAAAACATTTGAAACACTTTTCATTTTCCAGGAATAAACCCATATGTGATAGCATTCACAGCACTCGCAAGTGGAACTTCATGGCCAGACTTAGTAGCAAGTAAAATTGCTGCAGAGCGACAACTAACTGCAGATTCAGCCATTGCAAACATCACCTGCAGGTAAAAACCTCAAATCCCTTTTCAGACAATTAAAATCTTTTCTTATTATTTGTGGTGATAACTCCTGCAGTAACTCGGTAAACATATATGTGGGAATCGGAGTACCGTGGCTGATAAACACAGTCTACAACTACTTTGCATACAGAGAGCCTTTATACATAGAAAACGCTAAAGGACTAAGCTTTTCACTGCTTGTATTCTTTGCGACATCAGTGGGATGTATCACGGTGCTTGTGTTGAGAAGGTTGATCATAGGAGCTGAGCTTGGAGGTCCAAGGCTATGGGCTTGGCTTACTTCTGTTTATTTCATGATGCTTTGGGTCGTCTTCGTTGTTCTTTCTTCTTTGAAAGTTTCAGGCATTATATAGAATAGAAGAAGCAACAAAAGAAAATGGAAAAAAAACCTTGAGAGAGTATAAGAAAAAGCCGTATAACAACCTCACGTCTCAGTTTTTGTTTTTTATACATATTAAGGGGGTTCGTCTCAGTTTTTGTTTTTTATACATATTAAGGGGGTTTTATGAAGTTCAAGGCAGTTTGGCTGAATATGTGTTACTGATATTTAAAAGCTTATTGAAAATCACTTTAGTTAGGGAGACGGTCGTACATATTTCAGGTAGTACTTTTTTCATTTTTCTTTTTTGTCACTACTTGGATTATATTGAAAATAATGTTGCTGAGTACAATACGAAGGATACATCAAAAAAAAACTTGCAGATCTGATTGTAAGACTTAGAGTCGGCAATTCTGATACAAAAACAAAGAAGCTGATGGTTAAAACCTTAAGAGGAAAGGTTTAAGAGTGTTGTCTATCATGTAGAATAAGCTTCTTTAACCAAGATGAATAACTTGTGGCAACATAAGAGCTTAGGCGTTCATCGCGATGAAGTCTGCAACTTTGTTGGCAGTGTTACAGATCCTGTTTACTTGCTATTCCCTGATTGTTTTGCAGATATAACTATAGGATAGAGAGCTATCAAGAAAATTGGGCCAAGCTTTTGGACGATTTATAGCTCCAGCTAGTCATCCTTAAACTCAAAGATTACTCTCTGAAAATGATAAGACACAGCTCTTTGTTTCATTCGCATTTCTACAGGCTTGACACAGGTCACCACAATTTGTACCTCTAGTCTGAGCTTTGTAAGCACAGCTACGGAACCATTGAGGTCTTTCCACAAAAGACCTGAAGTTTTGGTTCTGTTTTGATTGTCCATATCTCAGCTTTGAGTGGAGACAAGGAATGTAACAGTTGAGAGCATCAAAGACTTGGTCTTGTTATTTTTTGCCGCATCTCAATAAGAGAGATATAGATTCACCTGTACTTTTAATTTTAGCCTGCAGTTTTTATGTATATGCTCTGACTGTGTTTCCAATTTGTATTCCTTTGAGTCACTATTACGGAAGGGGTGTCTGAAATGTTTATAGAACAGTGAGGGCAACTTGACTGAGCCTTAACAAAAAGAAGGTTTATTATTTATTCTCCACATACTCGGTTTCAAAAGAGAGCAGATTAGTCCTGTAGAAATAAATTCACAGATGCCAAGAGTAGGGCAAACACCAGATGGTGGGTTCTAACTTTTCCGGCCACCTGAAAGTTTTAAAAGGTTTAAGCAAAGGCGCCGGTACAAGCTGTAGCCGGACCAGCCTCGACCTGCATCTTCGCTGTGCTGAATTTCATTGTTATAAACCTGTTCCCAAGTTTAAACACACATCAGTGAGATTCATGCAAAAGACAGATTCTATTTGGGGCAAAGTTAAGAAAGCAGGAGCTCACCTAAAGAAATCCCTCCATAGCAACTCGTACATTAACCAGTTGAGTCCTGTATCTCCCGGTTTGTTCCTGAAAATAACATCTCAAAGAATGGTAACTAGACACATAGCTTTACTATGTCCCATAGTGTTGTGTTTCTAAGGGTTTGTTCCTGAAAATAACATCTCAAAGAATGGTAACTAGACACATAGCTTTACTATGTCCCATAGTGTTGTGTTTCTAAGACACTACCTTGGAGTTGTGGTGGTCGTTGATGCAGAGATTGTTTTCTTTAGCTCATCGAACATGGAACGAGGGGAGATAGTTCCCATGGTTAACCATGGTGATATCTTGCAAGAGAAGTTCGCACCAAACACACTATTGTTGCCTCCTTTCTGGTTTCCTTTGCTCAACCTAGCCTGACACTCTGCTGCAAAGCTCTTTAGTCTTGTCAAAGCCTCTGTCTCTCCTCCAACCATTGTTTGCTTCCCCTCCTGGTAAGAAAAGGTGTAAGAGCAACAAAAGCATAATGTACCAAAAGAGAAACGTTCACTGATCCTGTGAATAATCTATGGACCTTCAAACAGCGTTAAATCTGCATAGCTTTCTCTTATAGAATTGGGAACAATTGGCAAATACTGAACCTTTAACTAAGATAAATCCCACAAGTTTCTACCTTTTCTAAATGACTAAACCTAGGTAATCAATCAATCAAGCTAAGCAGTAAGCAGAGATTAAGAAAACTCAAACCTGGCTCGTTCTAGGAGTGGGATTAATACCAAGATCCAGCAGAGAAGGAATATCACCAAGCTCAACGTCTCCTCGAGAGGGCAAGCTTTTCATTTGATCAAGCGCTGCGATTGTCTTCCTAATCTCCAAACTCTGAACTTTGTCTTTGAAAGCACCGTAATTTGACGGTAAATCATCAATTTTGAAGGGTAAGTCATCCAAATGATAAAGAGTGCTTCCCCAAAAATATTGACGGTAAATCATCAATTTTGAAGGGTAAGTCATCCAAATGATAAAGAGTGCTTCCCCAAAAATACTTAACTTCAACACCTTCCTCCTTCATCGCCATCTCAATCTTCCCTTCAGCCTTAACCTCGTCAAGAGACACTTCCCTATGTGCATAAACCACATCTGCTCCAATCTCCTTAGCCAATTCCACCAAAACAACTTCAGGTTTACCAACACGAACAACTAGATTAGACCCTCTCTCTTGAAGATTCTTACGAAGCTGCGAAACAGACTCAATCAGAAACTGTGCACGAAAAGGCCCCGTTTTGTCAAATCCAGAAGATGATTTCCCGTAATCTCTAGGGTCGAAGCAGTAAACAGGTAAAACAGAGACGCACTCGTCATTAGCAGAGTTAAGACACTCATTATCATGGACACGAAGGTCATTTCGGAACCAGACAATGGCAGAACGGCGAATAGCGGCGGCGGAGGAAGGATCAACAGGACGACGAGGAACGATGGAGAGAGGGGATTGAAGAGGGTTTGCTGCGATGGTGGATTTGAAAGAGATTCTGGAAGGTAAAGGAGAGACAGAAGAAAGAGAGAGGTGAGTGAGTGAAGAGGCTTGTGTAGGGATCTTAACCTTGTTTGGATGATGAGAAAACAATTTGAGAAATTGAGGTGAAGTGGGGAAGAAGGTGAGGGAAAATTGAGGTGAAGTGGGGAAGAAGGTGAGGGAAAGAGATGCGATTGGTAGAGAAGAAGGGATAATGGCAAATGGGTTTTGTTCTTCGGCGGATTTGGTTTCTGGGGTTAGGTTTTCTTCAAGATTCGAATCCATTCTCTTCGTTTTCTTTGATTTGATGTTTTCAGGGAAGAAAGAAGAGTGATGAGTGTAAGATAATTTGAGGATGATAAGCTCTCGTCGATTTTCTACCTCTTTATTCCCTCACAATTTCTTTTATACAATTTTTTTTTTTTCTACCATAAAATGTTCTATTATTATTATTTTTATTTTTTTTTGGTCGGAAAAATGTTCTATTATTAAAAAGGAAACCTTAAAAAAACTAAGGAAAAAGGATACTACTATAATCAAATTGTATAGTTTTTATCTTAACATATTCAAAAATATATAAATTATTAGAAACATATGTTATTTTTGTTGGATTTATATTTGAATTCGTATTAGATATCAACGAGTTTGGATTTAAGTGACCTAGGTTCAATTGAGGTGAAGTGGGGAAGAAGGTGAGGGAAAGAGATGCGATTGGTAGAGAAGAAGGGATAATGGCAAATGGGTTTTGTTCTTCGGCGGATTTGGTTTCTGGGGTTAGGTTTTCTTCAAGATTCGAATCCATTCTCTTCGTTTTCTTTGATTTGATGTTTTCAGGGAAGAAAGAAGAGTGATGAGTGTAAGATAATTTGAGGATGATAAGCTCTCGTCGATTTTCTACCTCTTTATTCCCTCACAATTTCTTTTATACAATTTTTTTTTTTTCTACCATAAAATGTTCTATTATTATTATTTTTATTTTTTTTTGGTCGGAAAAATGTTCTATTATTAAAAAGGAAACCTTAAAAAAACTAAGGAAAAAGGATACTACTATAATCAAATTGTATAGTTTTTATCTTAACATATTCAAAAATATATAAATTATTAGAAACATATGTTATTTTTGTTGGATTTATATTTGAATTCGTATTAGATATCAACGAGTTTGGATTTAAGTGACCTAGGTTCATTGAATTCGTATTAGATATCAACGAGTTTGGATTTAAGTGACCTAGGTTCAGGACCTTCAGGTTATCAAGAGTGGTTACAAGAGCAATTAGTGGGTGAGGTGGTTTGTTAAACCCTCTGTATGTGTGAAGTTGTATGGGGCTGTCTTCGAGCCTTGAGTTTAGAGAAGTGTAGCACTAAGCAGGTCCTCACTGGTATGTTGTTGCTTATGTAGGCACCGCATTGTCTAATTATTGGCAGATTCCACCGATGTGTTCCTCTTGAGTTCATCCCCATCAGAATTTGCTTTCTTCCACACCTCTTTAAGCTCATCAAGCTACTGTAAGCTCAATCAAGGCAGCTCTGAGAGTTGCATAGCCGAAACAACCTGAGAATAAAGAACATGTTAGCTGAAACAAGTCGAAACAAAGAGACTCAGAAGCGTCCAGAGGTAGGAGTTTAAAGGATAAAAACATGAATGGGTGAGAAGGTCATGTTGGAGAAGTGGAGTACGTGCAATGCAATGCCAATGCCCCCATTATATTAAACGGATTTGGTCTGTTGTTGGTTTGCACGTGCCCTGCTTCTCCAACGTGAACATTCTCACCCGCTTTTAGAAGCTGAGTTTGAGAGCTTTGGTTATGAATGGTTCGTGTATATATAGGCCTAACGATCGCATTAATGCACATACGTATAATGCGTGAGTGTGTTTTACGTAAGGCAAAAAAAAAGAACCATGCCAAGCCATGATGACATCTCTCACGCAAAAGAAGGGTTGAATTTAAAAGCTGTAACATGACTCATGACTCATCAAAGCTAAAAGTAGCTACAGAAGGGTTGAATTTAAAAGCTGTAACATGACTCATGACTCATCAAAGCTAAAAGTAGCTACGCCCAAACAATACCTTGTTTTGAATGCTTTTCTATTTATTTATAAAAGCATGTGAGTGAGGGCTTGTCTGCCCTAAATTTCACAAACTCTACATACTCCTAGCTACCACATATGTTGTGTTATTGCTACGATCCCTATTTCTTGGAGCCAGACATGAATTGACAAGCCATATCTTAGTCCTCTCTCACGGTTCATTTATCTTTAGTTAGCATCTACTCTACATAGGTCATGGTAAACAATACTATCCGTACCTTTCAAATTTCAGAAATATTATATGAATCACGGGTACTATACCATTATGACTTTAAGATGAAAGTTTGGCCCTGCAAAATTTATATTACATAAATGAAAATTTTATTTTTCCTATAAGTAGATATGGAGACGTATATATGGTGATGATAATTAAATGGCGAAAAATATATAGAAGAAACATGTGAATTAATAAGATAGGAGAAGGTGGGTCGTCAAATACTGTTGTTGGGGACAAAAGAAGAGAGGAAATAATGAAAGAGTGCACGTAGGTCTTTGCGTGTTCTCCATTACTTTCATTTATATAAAAAAAGACATTCATGATTCATATATATAACATGATGATGAGTTTGTAAGAAGCTCCATATGTTGATATCATTCCTCCCTCTTACATTAATTATAATTAGTCAATGTGTATGACCAAGAGAAAAACCAGACATGAAGCAGTATCAAATCTTTTGTCTTGTAAAAAGAGGAGAGACAGTGTCAGACAATGAAGTCATCACCAAATCTATACTCCTTAATGCTCACTCATCTATTGAACTACCCTTTTGTTTCTTCTTTGATACCTTAAATGCATTGGAGTGTCCAAAAGTATTTTCAAAACTCAAAAGAGAGAGCTCACCCATTCTCTCTTTGTCCAAAAGTATTTTCAAAACTCAAAAGAGAGAGCTCACCCATTCTCTCTTGACGCACCACTTTTGACCTACTAATCCACAACGTCAGCAGCAACAAAGAAGAAAAAACAGCTACACAACAAAGACTTTTCTTTCACCAATCCAAGCTTGCTTCTCATTATCATTGTTAGCTCCTACAAGCCCACCATTCCATTACAGAGCAAAGATTATACTTGTCTCCTCTATCAGGAGATCATAACTTTGGATAAAGAGATGTACAAGGTGACGAAAGATTAGCTAGACAAACACTGAATCAAGATTGTGTAGAAGAGATAGTTGTAATATTCTAAGATATTCTACAATAAAACAGATCAAGATAAGTTTCCTTCTTGCACATACCATGGAAGAAGTAACATTGACTTTTAACTGACATCTCACTAATACCATAAACCAAATTGAAATTGTCTATTTCTTGGCATACGTGATGAGCATCTGGTTTTGCTGAATCTTGAAACCTTGAAGTCCCTGCATTCCAACCGTTGACTGCATCTCATCTGCATATTCCACAAAGGCAATTCCTGGTTTGGCTTCAACCATCCTAACCTCCTTAAACCCTGGGTACTGGCAGAACAGCATCTGAAGCATCATTGGAGTTGTATCGTGAGGTAGGTTTTGGACAAAGAGGATGTTATTTGGCGGAGCTGGTCCCTCGGGCTGCATGGGTTTCGCACCACCAGGGTATGGTACTTGTGAAAGCTGTGAAAAGCATGGCAATACGGGAAAGAAAAAGATTAAAAGAGCATCTCCAAAAAGTATATGTGTAAAAAAGAATCAAGACTATAGAGTTAAAGGAAAGTTGGGATAACTCACAGGAGGTGCAGCTCCATAGCCACCTGGATATGCTGAGTTCATGGCAATACCCATATGTGAAGAATCATGGTGCTGGTCTTTCTTTTTCTTGCCTCCTGCAAGATCATTTTTTTAATGCCAAAAGATATCCAAAACTAATGAAATACACACAAGATCATTTTTTTAATGCCAAAAGATATCCAAAACTAATGAAATACACAGCTTCACATAGTATGTGCAGGTGATGTGATTACTACTAATCAAAAGCAGAATATGGGAATAAGACACAGGGCAAAAAAAACTCAAAAGTCTCACCTTTCTCCTCATGTCTTTTCCTCTTCTCACGGGGAACAAATGTACCATCAGCCTTAGCAACCACATCTGATTTTGTTTTCGCATATTGTATTCTCTGTCAAGATCGTTGAAACCCAAGCTTGCCCTTTGTGCTTCAACGTCTTAAAAGCCAACACCTCCAGTATCTTTCCGAACTGAGAGAACACGGCATTCAACGATTTCTTCAGCTCTGCAGAGAGTTCCGAATAACAGTAAGAATCCGAAGACGAAGAAGAAGAAGATTCAACTCTCAAATCGGAGAAGATGACAAGATAAAACAATAAAACAAGAAATTAATATCACACTTACCATCAAGCTTCACTTTTTCGTTGAGATTGTTGATGTAAATAGTCTGATTTGGAGAAATCTCCGATCCTTGATTAGCTTCTTCTTGCATCTCCATCTCTCTCACAAAAATCTCCGGCCAATTTGCGAAAGCGAAGCGGAGAAGAATATATGAAAAAAATGGTGAGTTTTATTTTCACAATGAACTAACTCTCAGCCCTAATAAGCCCAATATCTATATTAATGGGCTAATTAATTAACCCATCAATACCCCTAAGTTAGTGGGACTAACGATTCGTTAGGCCGTTACCTATTACAGTATTTTTTAGTACTCAAAAAATAATAGGCGAAAAATATTATCTTGAAATAATTTACCAAATATTTATTGAAAAAATGTTATCATAATAACACACAAATAATTTACCAAATATTTATTGAAAAAATGTTATCATAATAACACACATTTTTATTATCAGTCTTTCTCAATCACACATTTTGGATGAAAGAACTAAATATTTAACGACGAACAGTGAAATTTTTACTAATGAAGGCATTTTTTATCAAAAAAAAAAAACTGGAGAATAGTTATGAAATCAATTGAATTATAAACCTATTGTATCATATTAATCATAAAAATTATAATAATAATAATAATAAAAATTGGTGGGAGACAATTGGCCAAGATCATTGGACGTGAATATTGTGATTCGCCGGTTTAAGAGCCACAGGGGTAGAAAAATAGAAAGGTTCAAGTGTGTAGAGAATCAAATTCTCGTCGCTAAGGAAAGTAGAGTTGTCGGAAGAAAGTGAAGCTCCGGAAACACCTTTATTGACATTGGTCGGAGACTTACACGTGGCGGTCGGAGAAGAACTCTCAAGCTTCACAAGGCAGCTATTAATGTTCTTCAACCTTTGAGAGAGTCCGTACGGGATGAAGTAGAAATATCCGTTCAAGTCCGTTGGGTAGCTCGATATTGTAACTTTAGCGATTAGTTTTCCGTATGAGTCAACGATGGGACATACAATCTTAACCTTCGCACCTATCAAGTACAGCACCAAATTATCAGAATTCAAAAGTAAGACATATTTGAATAAATCTGTAGTCAACAAGTAATGCAATTGTACCTTGAATAGGGTAGGTTTTGTTGTCAGATAAACATAAGATGAAACCTTCAATGGCCATGTTATGGATTGGTTTTGGTGATGTGTAGGTGGTGGTTGGTTTGGGAATGTAAAGTTGAGGTGGAGTTGGTGGTGGCACGGAGTTATCGGCGGTGGTTACAATGAATACAAACGCGGTGGTGGCACGGAGTTATCGGCGGTGGTTACAATGAATACAAACGCGAGTAGGAGGATGAAAGTGGCGGCTCCTGTCGATGCCATTGTTGAATAGATTTGGTGTTGTTTGGTTGGTGAAACTTTGATCTGAAGTCAAGATATGGCCTTAATTAATGTATATATAATTAACAAAAATATGATTTGAAATGTGGTAAGATTTATAAAACAAGTGTCAGTTAGGTGTTGGAAGGAAGAGACATAATCGTCTGCACGTTTATATTTGGGTCAACGTAACGTCACCACAGAAATCTAAATTTGATTTGGGATATGTTGATATGTTTAAGTAAGGATCCGAAAATCAAAACTGTAACTGAGAATCAATTTATACATGTATGTATAGAATGTACGTGTTTAATTACAACCCAAACATCTAGAATCATTTTGGTACTTATGTAATACTCATCATAAATGTAACCATCGAGTATGTGTGTTGTAGTTCTATAAGTACACATTTTCTGTCGCTGAGTCTCTTATTTAACAAAAATAAATTGATACATAGTGAAAATCGGAAGAGCAATGTTGCACTCCCCTTGAATTATAGTTTCATGATTTGCTCATTTTTTATTATCAACCCTAAATAACTCATCAGATCAGAAGAATAATCGTTAAAATTGAAGCTTTGGCTCCATAAAATATAATCAATCGGAGGGACCAATCATCTTCTCAGGCACAACAAGAGTGTCAAACTCTTCCGCTCTTAGAACACCTAACTTCAGAGCAGCGTCCTGCAGGATAAGTTAAATAAAACCTCAGAGATGTAACAAACTGATACAGACAAGAAGAACCTGTTTCTATTACTTTATCAAACCCAATATAGTTTGAAAGGCACAGCAAATGTCTTGCTTTCAAACTGATGCAGACAAGAACTTGTTTCTATTGTTGCAACTCAATTGTTTTGTGACGAAGCATAATGAAGGATTTTGTTGTTTTACCTTCAATGTAGATCCTTCTTTGTGAGCTTTCTTGGCAACTGCTGCAGCATTGTCATATCCGATTTGCTTTCTTGGCAACTGCTGCAGCATTGTCATATCCGATTTTCTGGTATGGGATTAAGGATTCTAAAACTTAGTATCGAGCTATATTTTTATTTTGTAATCATAACGAGGAGTGTAAAATTTGGAGACTTACCGGGTTCAATGATGTCACAAGCATAAGAGACTACAGAGCAATACAAAAAAACCAAGAATCAGTTCCGAGATAACATTTTCACACCATGAAATTTTTTCAGACAAACATAAAGAGAATAAGCCTACCTCGTGTAATAGCTTTGAGATCCTTTCTCTGTTGGCCTCAATGCCCCTCACACAGTTTTTCTCAAACGAAGCTGAAGCATCTGCTATTAATCTGACGGACTGTCAAAGAAGTGATATCAAATGGGTTAAGATTTGTATATGATATATTACAATCAAAGAAAAAGAAGTATAATAAAAACGATTGATGTACATGCAAAAGAGCGCTTGCGATCACTGGCTTGAATACATTCAATTCGAAATGACCATTTGACCCACCAACTGTCACAGCTACATGGTTTCCCATAACCTGCAATTTTGTTGAATGCAACCAAAGAGTCAGAAACAATGCAACCTTAGCATTTTAGATTCGTAACTTACCAATATAAAAGGAACTTACCTGAGCACAAACCATAGTCAATGCCTCACACTGTGTAGGGTTTACCTTCCCCTGAGAAAGAGATGAGATTCATTTGAATAAAACTAATGAAAAGCAAAAAAGACAGAAGAGTTAAAGGAAGAATGCATTCATACAGGCATGATACTGCTTCCTGGCTCATTTTCAGGTAGAATAAGTTCACCGAGACCACATCTTGGGCCACTATATAAAGACATGTTACACCATTAGAACATTGTGTATTTTGAAGAAAGCCAAAAAAAGTTCCTAAAAATTAGACAACATACCTTCCAAGAAAACGAATATCGTTAGCAATCTTCATCAGCGATGCGGCTATTGTGTTAAGTGACCCACTGGTTTCAACACAAGCATCATGTGCAGCCTGAAAAAAGCAGAATAATTCAGCAACTGATTTCACAATTCAGAAACATTTTCTGGGGTTGGCACCGGAGGCCGGGAATGGGTTCAGTGTCAACAAATAATAAACGTAGTGTAAAGGCTAACCAGAGCTTCAAACTTGTTTTCTGCAGTGACGAATGGCAAGTTTGTTTCTTCAGCTACTGCAGCAGCTATCTTTACATCAAACCTGCACAAATATACTAGTGTTAGTAACAGTGGACCAATCCCACCGGTCAAACCATTAAATTTAGGAGAGAAGTACTTGGGATGGAATTATGGAAATAAAATTAGAAATGAGAAATACCCTTTCTTTGTGTTTAATCCTGTCCCAACCGCAGTTCCACCTTGTGCA
>CM071721.1:1001320-1011737 GCA_036630335.1 Physaria fendleri | reverse complement strand
AGTTTAAAATTAATAAAATAATATTTGTAATGATATACTTATAATTATTCTTAAAATTAAATCATAGTGACATGTTCGTAAATATGGTACGTGAGAGTGATTCTGGCGACGACACCTAAGTATTTTTGCTTCTCAAATAATATATAGGGGATAATACACCCATCACGGCTGATTCATGGGGAAGGACATGACTTTAGTTGCCACTGTCCTGGACCAATATTTGTTTTTTAGTTTGATTTTCTATGGGAAAAATAATAATAATAATCACCAATATTAGCAAGGATATATACTTGGTGTACCTATCAAAATTCACAATTGTTTTCCTAAAGGGTATTTTAAAATAATTTTGGACCGACCATAGTTAAACTAACAATAGACACATAATTGTAAAAAATAAAAATAATTGGTGGATCGATCACTATCCCATGGGTCCGGGACTGAGAGAACCCTACATAAGTTGTTGTATGCAGAAAAATAAGCTAATTCAAAAGTCATTTGATTACAAAACAAACTCATCATACATAGTTCCAAAATCACAATTAAAGAATATATTTGTGGCCCATTTCAGAAAAAAGAAATGGTGAAGAAGAAGTTTCAACGGAACTCTACCAGAACATTACATATGTATATTATTAACTCACTAGTCAACAATAAATTTGGCTTAACTTATTTAAGCATCTTTATTACATGCATCATGGTCCTATGTATACATATCTACCACCATCAAACCTAATTTGGTGTAATATAAGATAGTATGTTGAGAAACTAGGCTAGACCTAGAGTATAAAGATTAGAAAATGAATAGAGGTTCACTAACTAGTAGCTACTTCTTATATGTATATTTTTTTACAAATCTATAGATGTCTATATGATTCGAGATAACTTCTAAGTTGTAACACCTCATTTTTCTTTGTCTAAGATCAAATAATTTTGTTCTTAATTAAAAACCGTAGCCTAACCAGAGGTGCTAACTCTATTGGTAAAGATATTTGGCATAAGTCAAGGTTGCCATCTAGAAGAAATCCCTTCTTTTGGAGTGAATTTAACACGGTATGAAGTTCACCCCAGAGAGATGTAGGACCCACGGATTTAAATTTTCTATTTATACAAAAAAAAAACCATAAGCCTATTTATTTTATTTTAACTCTATGTCTCTCTTATTTTATATCCTAAACCTAGCTATTATTAGAGAAAAATGAGTTTATTTTTATGAATATAAAAGATGAAGAAAAAGAATAATTTCACATCGAGAAATGCTGATAAAATCGACATGTTGTGGGAGAATGAAAATTCGACCGATCAAACTACTTTCAAAGGGAACCAAACTTTTTGGTAGACTTTGATTTGGTTCAGTGATATGAAAGTTATTTTTGTCTTTCTAAGGTGTTTGGAATCTGTTGCGATTTGGACTAGTGTGTATTCAAATAGAAATAAGGAGCTCGTCTTAAAGTGGATCTAATGTTGGTGCTCTCACGACATCCATGATATTATTCTCAAACAGTATAGATTGGACAGTTAGATTTAGATTTGTAGTGGTACTAATAATAATCGAATTTGATTATTTTTATTAGTTTTATGAAATGGAATCATCCTCAGTAACCATTGATTACAAGCTATATATTCAGGAACTTTTAGTCACTTAGAACGAAAGAACATTAACCTAAGAGACAATCTCGAAAAAGACTTAGTTATACATGAAAAGATTGGAGTCTTTAGTGATTACTTTTAGATTACACTTATTAATAAGTTGCAGAACCAAAAGAGTAATTGTCAAAATGTGGAATTTTCAACTAAATACCAGGCTCATACAACCCACTGAAATCCTAATATTCAACAATTCATATATGACTCCACATTTCTCAGTTTCTTGATCTTCATTCATCCCAGTGTTGTTCTGGTCCTCCAAGATCATGGTCCATCCTCTTGTACTGCACCAAACAAGGAACAGAAATCAGACTTATGTCGACCAACAATTTTCCATATAGAGTTAGGAAAGAGAGAAACCTACAGCTCAAAATGAAGCCTTGAATCAAGCTCTGTGCTCTCTCTGCCTGCTCAGGTGTACCAGAAACTCGAATGATAGTTTGTGTTTCTTCTGGTCGATCTTCAACTAAGGTTACACTAGCTCCAGACCACTGTGATCAAGTGAGAAAGAGTTTCTTCTGGTCGATCTTCAACTAAGGTTACACTAGCTCCAGACCACTGTGATCAAGTGAGAAAGATAGAACACAGCGTCAAAAATTGATTTTATACATGAGTTGCACATTCAAGATCGATTTAAAAGAGTTTCACCTCACTGATTTGAGTAAGCTTGTTTCTTGATTTTGTAACGAGCTTAGGAGCAACTCCCTCTGGTAAGGCAACATCAAGAGTGCTCCTAGTAACTAGTGGCACCGCCATTCTAGAGAAAAACAAAAAGGAAGGAGTGTTGTGAAACGAGCACTTACTGTTTCAGAATATATTTTGTCTACGGTTCAAAAAGGAAGGAGTGTTGTGAAACGAGCACTTACTGTTTCAGAATATATTTTGTCTACGGTTCAAGAAAATTTCTAAAAAGGAAGGAGTGTTGTGAAACGAGCACTTACTGTTTCAGAATATATTTTGTCTACGGTTCAAGAAAATTTCTCTACCTGCTTGCCGTGATAGGAACCTCATCCCGGTATCCACTTTCGCCCGCTTTTGCAACTGATCCAACAGCTTCCTATAAGAACAAAGGAGAGATATATATGTAAATATAAGGATAATTGCACGGATGGACAAGAACCATAGTCTACTTTCCAAGTATTCAGATTGTATATAGCAATATAAAATTGTTTCGGTGTCATAATAAGTGTGAATATATAACTGATTACAGATGCTTTTGTATTGCAAAGATTGTTGTTGAGAACAAAAACCTTAAATTGTGGCATGATTGTGCTAGCTTGCTGCAAGTTCAGATTCAAACCAGTAAGACCTTCACGGGAATGAGTTGCGTTATTTGATGAAGCTACCTCAATTACTCCTGCAGCAACCAGTAAGACCTTCACGGGAATGAGTTGCGTTATTTGATGAAGCTACCTCAATTACTCCTGCAGCACCTTCAAGAGGGCCAGTTGTGGATGCGGAAGCTGGTGGTGTGTCCTTCTGAGACAGCTCCTTATACATTTGACTCCTCAATCGTAATGTCAATTCAACAAGTGCATCCCGAGCTGCTTTGATCTCACCAGCAATCTAAATCGAGAAAAGAATTCTCTTTTGAGACCAGAAGCTTTGAAAAAATTGCCCAACTCCTCAAGAATAGACAAACAGACCTGTATAACGACATCGTTGATAGAAACAGAACGGGGAATTTCTTCCCTAGCTAGAATTTGTACGCTTGTTCCTGTTAATCGCGATATTTCAGATACTGATCCAGCTTTCCCCTCCAAACATATGGAGTCTCTAGATGGGACAAGTAACCTCGTTGTTACTAAATTATCTTTATCTGGAATAAGAACGCTTGTTCCTGTTAATCGCGATATTTCAGATACTGATCCAGCTTTCCCCTCCAAACATATGGAGTCTCTAGATGGGACAAGTAACCTCGTTGTTACTAAATTATCTTTATCTGGAATAAGATCGATGATCTGAGTTTGAATGTGCAACAAGGCTTCTTGAGCAGGGAAAAGTGGATCATCAGGAGCCTAAGCAAATAAGAATACCAAACTTCAAGTTCACATTTGTAAATGTAACAGATACTACTGAAGAAGAAGATCTGGGGATATTTAGAGTACCTCGTCCGAAGATATGGTGATTATCTGTTCATCAGATCCAGCAACTGGCTCAGATACTCTCACATCCACACCAATCTCGTTCTGAAGCAAATCTATTATTCCTTGTGATTCTCCAACAACCCGAACAATCTTGTCAGCTGGACAAAGAATCCGAAACACAAGCTCCTCGGTGTAGAGAGGCTGCGTATTCTCACCAATCGGAACTGCTGGAGCTTCTTCTATATAGTTGGACTGACGAGAGCTGAAGTTGTTATTTCTAAAATTACCCTGAGGAAACCTATCTGATGATTGTCTTCTTTGCTGTGGAATGTAATCATCCGCAGCATCTGGAAACGGCCGTTCTGGTGAATGTACACGCCCTTGAAAATGACTACGATCACGATGTTGACTCTCTCTTAAACGCGATGATACAATGCCTAAAGCATGTACACGCCCTTGAAAATGACTACGATCACGATGTTGACTCTCTCTTAAACGCGATGATACAATGCCTAAAGCGTTTCTCACTGCATGAAGTTCACCTACAATCTGAAAAACAAAGTAACTTCAGTCACCAGAGAAGGCTTAAAGGTAACAAACAATGAACAGGATAACTATAAAGGAGCAATCTGATTCACAATCATGGAGATAATCCAGACAAACTATCAATATAACAGAACATCAATAACCAGATTCACCATTTCATTAGTTAAAATTCTCAAAATAGCAATTTTCAGACCTGAACAATCTCTTCAGAGAGTGAAACACAACGAGGTAAGTTAGATTCTCTAGGAAGAATCCGAATATGAGTCTTAGTTTCAATCCTCATCTGCTCAATAATCTTCCCACCTTTACCCAACAAACAACCAACATGAAGTTTAGAAACCACTAATCTCGTCACAATTCTCCCTCCACCAGGTCTAACCCCACCATAATCCTCCTCTTCTTCCGGCGGAGGTCCACCATACCCATACTGAGCTTATCATGGAGATAATCCAGACAAACTATCAATATAACAGAACATCAATAACCAGATTCACCATTTCATTAGTTAAAATTCTCAAAATAGCAATTTTCAGACCTGAACAATCTCTTCAGAGAGTGAAACACAACGAGGTAAGTTAGATTCTCTAGGAAGAATCCGAATATGAGTCTTAGTTTCAATCCTCATCTGCTCAATAATCTTCCCACCTTTACCCAACAAACAACCAACATGAAGTTTAGAAACCACTAATCTCGTCACAATTCTCCCTCCACCAGGTCTAACCCCACCATAATCCTCCTCTTCTTCCGGCGGAGGTCCACCATACCCATACTGAGCTTCACTCTCCAAAATCCTATATACAACGAAGTAAGTTAGATTCTCTAAGGAGAATCCTAATATGAGTCTTAGTTTCAATCCTCATCTACTCAATAATCTTCCCACTTTTACCCAATAAACAACCAACATGCATTTTAGAAACCATTAGTCTTATCACAATTCTCCCTCCACTAGGTCTAATCCCACTGTAATCCTCCTCTTCTTCCAGCGGAGGTCCACAATACCCAAACTGAGCTTCACTCTCCAAAATTCTATCGTGAACACTAAACAATGCCTCCAGGTGAAAATTATTCAGTACCCAAATTACTTTCCTTTTAACAGGAATTTGGAGAAGGAAGAAATATTTTCCAAATAATTCACAGAAAATTGGATGGCGAATGCAAACATTAGGATGGAGGCGAATCGATGAAAAACACTTTTTCTTTTCGGGTTCTTGTGAATCAAAAATCCAAGGTTTGAAGGTTGAAAGTAAAATAGGGAGATTAAGGGACCGAACAAAAGGTGTTATTGTGTTAGTAGTGTGTTTTAACAACAGTATTGGGTAAGACCATAATTTTGCTATGTCGATTTTGGGTGTAAAATCGATTTGGGGAAAAAATAGATTTGTGATGAACCATAGTTTTGCTACTTCGATTTGAGGGAAAAATCGAGTTTAAACTCGCCGTTTTTTATTGTGCCAGTTTGATTTGAGAAGTTATTGGGCTTGTGATTGGCCCATTTGCTTTTTTTTTCAATTTAGTTTTGTCTAAACGACGTCGTTTTGGTTAATCGGTCATTGCTTAACGATTTAGTACTTTGTTAAGTCTAAATTCATTAGTTAACGCAGATTAGTTAAAATCAACTGTTTTAAATTCCGACGGAATATATGTATAGGTATGACGATATAAACGGACACTATGTCCGGATATGTGAGAACATGATTGTTATATTTGGGTATTATGTTTCCCCATTGGACATTGTTCATTTTTCCGTGTTTATGCTTTACCTACAATAGAACATATTTTTATATGTAATAAACAAAAGCATTTTCATATGTCACACAATACTTTTACCAATAAAGAAAGAAAGTCTCCTATTTTCGAATATAGGATCAAATCAGGATCGTTCGCCCTAGCCGGCTCTCTCCCAGGCACGGAGACCAAAGCACGATCCTGAAGCTTCTCCATCTCCTCTCGCCGGTCATGGGCGATGGCCACCGTCACATCTCCTCTCGCCGGTCATGGGCGATGGCCACCGTCAATGCCATCTCCCTAGGCCCCTCCGGAGTCTCCTCTTCTTTCTCTTGGTAAGCTCTCTCCTACGTTTCGAAGCCCCCCATCCCTCCCGGCGTTTGCTGTGGAAGTATTCCGCCGGGCTCGTTCTTCCACCTCCATCTTCAGCTGTCTCTGCTCTTGTCTTACGGGCTCTATTGGGGTCAGATCTGAGGTCATAGAGCTCTTAATGAGTGATTCTAACACAAGATCTGACCTATCTTCAAGCCTATATTTGCGGGTTGATTATGTCTTTTACCGACTCTGCTCCTTCCTCTGTAAATCTGAGAAGTCAGCAAACGTGTTCATCTCTCCGTTGGTGGGTATTGTGTTCCTTTAATCCCATTGGAGTTTTCAAACTCAGCCGTTGTTCTTCACGACAAGATAGGTATACTCTTATCACTCCCATTGTTCTTCTTATCACTCCCATTGTTCTGAACCTAAATTCTAAGTTCATTGTGGACATTGGTGCATTACACAGATTAAATTCCGTGATGGTAAGAGTTTATTTCTCTTCCGGCGTCTGTACCCGGCGAGTTGATTTGAGTTGTGACTGTAGCTATCACCACTGTCCTTCACGGCGAGGCAAATACAATGTATTCTCACCATTAGTTCTGAACCTTGTTAGTAAGTTGTTCTTTGTGAACTTTGGAATGAGCCTTTATGGAACCGACGACGTACCGGATTCCATGGGAATTGTTACTGTCTCTATTGCCTTTGGCTATTGTCAAAAAGATCCGAGTGTGGATCAAATTTATTACCGTCCTTGCACGACATGTGTTCTCGGTATTGTTGCTAAGTATAAGCACACCGACATTATCTCCTTCAGATTGCTAACCGGAGAACTGTTCGTGAACCTGACCAGCCGAACCTTAACCTCTCAAAGTGATATTCCTGTTTCACCGGATTCCCACCGGCGAAGTTGTAGGGATAAGGCGGCGGATCGTAAGGTACCAACGAAATTAGGACAACCTCTGTTTAATTTATTGGGCTATAAGCCATCTTTTGTGTTGCTAATGGACTTGGAACCCTAAGTTATATTTTATTGTTTAAATCTATGGGCCGTATGGGTTTCTGTAGGGGAAACTATTGTAATTGGCCTCTAGGCCCGAATATGAATGAAAAGTGTCTGTTGAACCAAAAAATAAAAAAAATTCATATGTCACACACAGAAAATTTTTCATTTTCCTTACAAAATATAACGAACATAATTTCCAAGAAATGGACCAGAATTCACGATGAAGTTTACATAGATTTTTTTTTCGCTTAATGAATAATATATTCTAGAGACCTGTAGGCTGTAGCCATGAAAATTACAAAGAAATTGACAAGAAATGGGCGTGAATTGGAAATGTCACATACTTCTCTTTTGAACTCCGCTGCTACGAAAAAAAAAATTAGTTGGAGTCAAACATGATATCCAAGAATAAAGTTTTGATGGTATTTATACATTAATAATTTTGAAATAGTGAAAATGGTTTCTTATCCTTATGAGTGGGCGAATTTATCTCTCAACTTCGAAGATTTAGACAGCTTGAAAATGAGTTTTACCGATTTTTCAGTAAATTATGATTCTAGATCTTTATACTCAAAAGCATTTTCTCCAACTCGAGCTGTCAGGAAGTAAATTCTTTTTTTCCTATTTGGACAATCAGATATTTTTAATCAATAGAATTCGTCTTTGATGAAAAAAAAAGTTTTTAAAAATATATATTCGAGTAAGAAAGTTCGAAGAATAACCACACAACAACACTATTGACTTGAACCAAAATAAATAAACAACACCTTAGTCTTTAATTACATTCAAACTAAAAAAAATAACAATACAAGTCTTCTCAAAGTCTTTAATTATATAACAATACAAGTCTCTTTTCGTAAGTCTTTCAATTTCAATTGACTAATTAAAAGACTAGAATATTCAAACAGATTTATATTCTTTCAAATGGGGTTATTATTATTTATTTATTAGTTAGTCGATAATTATTTTTAACAAAAATACGTAATTTCGCAGAAAAATAACAGCATTTTAAACACTATATATAGATCGTTTGCTCGGTTCAGTTTTGTTGTGTACAGATTTCCAAGCGCCAAAAAAAAAAAAAGAAAAAAATTAACTCTTAATCAGATTCACAAATCAAAGATTAGTCTCTAAACCGGTAACAAAATGCTAATCAAATCCCAAAGGTTGACCCTTTTCTCTCCTCTTTTTCCCAAAAGAAGACCAATTCCGGTTCAATTCCGCCAAACGCTGAACTCAGAATTGGTACCAAGTCGTAGAAAACTGAGGGCGATCACGGCAACTCCGATTTCTCAGGGAAATCAGTTGGTGAATCTAAGGAGAATCAAACTAGAGAGAGTCACCAGGAACTGCGTGGGAACTAATTGGGAAATCGAAGAAGAAGAAGAAGAGAAGAAGAGAGGGGATCTGGTGAAAGAGAGCATATGGGAACAGATGAAAGAGATCGTGAAGTTCACAGGTCCAGCGATGGGGATGTGGATTTGTGGACCTATGGGAACAGATGAAAGAGATCGTGAAGTTCACAGGTCCAGCGATGGGGATGTGGATTTGTGGACCCTTGATGAGTCTTATCGACACGGTGGTCATCGGCCAAGGAAGCTCCATCGAACTCGCTGCTCTTGGTACGCTTTTTCTTTCTACCTTTTTCTTTTTCTATGAGGATGTTATTTTCTTCATTTTGTTCTCCCCCCCACAAGTGCCTCAGATCTGTTTTGCTCAGAGGAAAATGATTTTTTGAGCTTGTTCTCTTTAACCCAATCGAGTTTCTGCTTTTTCTCTGTAACATCACTAATTCGGGGAAGACCTTAGCTAGTGGCTCTTAACTTTCTCGATTTCCTTCTATGGTGGCCATCCCCATTTGCTTTTTAGACCTCCTAACTATATACCATTTTCAAGGGCCCCTTTCTATAAAATGTCGGCTTGGCCAATTGGTGTTATTGATTCTCTTTTTGCATAGTAATTATTTTAGACCTCCTAACGAAGAGGTAGCCTTTGTCCTCTCTCCTTTCCTAATCAAATCATTAGTAATTATTGACTCTCTTTTTTTGAGTAGTAATTATTTTTATGCTTAGTTAATGACATGAAAATGGAATACTTGTACATATATATGAAGGGATTGAACTCATGATCATACGGTTAAAGCCACATATCCTACCATTGTGGTGCCGCGGGTATTACGTTTTTCCCATATATATAATACTGTTTGATAATATTAAGGAGTTTTAGACTTTTTTTTTTTCTTTTTTTTGTCATGGAAAGACTTTTATAATTGTTTCAACATATAAGAGATTTTATCAATTTCTATGCAATTTTATTTAAAAGTTAAAATAAATGTTTCAACATATAAGAGATTTTATCAATTTCTATGCAATTTTATTTAAAAGTTAAAATACTATTATTTGAAATTTTTATTAAATTGTGTTTTTAATAAACAAAAAGTTAAAAGGTATGTTATTAATAGTTTTCTTAGCATGTTTTTTCTGAAAATCCTTATAATATGAAACAGAGTATAGTTTTAAGTGATTATATAAGATTTTTAATTTTTTCTTTTGTCAAGAGGTTTTTAAATTCTTATAAATTTTCTATTATGTATAGTAAATTTTGGGACATCAAATACATAGATTATAAATATTTTCTTTTATTGTTTTTGTACTTTTTCTTAAAACATTTTAAAAGGCCACAAGTTTTCAGCTAAGGAGTCACACATGAGTACAAATTACGGGTTTGTCCCCAACTAGGTCAATGTTTAATTCTTTATCTGATGGGTCTTATGGGTCGGACCCATTTTGGTATAAATGAACCTTTGGAGGATTTTGAAGCTAATTATGAGCTAAACATGAATGATCTGTGGGTTTTTTCTCGGTGTTTTGTGCTACATGAATCTTTAGAATGTCTCACATGACACATTTTTGGTATTCCATTTTTGGAGTTTTATTTGTTTCTTCTTAGGAAGTTTCTTTCCCTCTCTGTGAGTGGAACTCTTTAACCGAGCTATTATCCTAGTTCTGGTTTTGATAACAGCAAGTTAGAGAGTCTTAATTAGACTTCTCAGAGCTGTTTAATTTTAGTCTCTTTTCAAAATGTGCGAGATTCGTTT
>CM071721.1:789833-803626 GCA_036630335.1 Physaria fendleri | reverse complement strand
TTGATCCTAGACTCCTAAAGTTGAACAGATGCAGCTTAAAAAGCTAATTTGAGAATAAAGGTTACGAAAAAAAGGGATTGAGAAACTCATGGCAAGCTGAAGGTAAAAAGCCAAAGAGGAAGTCCAAGAAACTCATGGCAAGCTGAAGGTAAAAAGCCAAAGAGGAAGTCCAAGCTGGAAATGAGGAAAAGTCAAGTACAACTCTGATATAAGATGTTCTTGTTTGAGGACAAGCAAAGGTTTTAAGTCGGGGGGGATTTGATATACCGAATATTTGTCCAGTTTTTAGGTAGATTTTCGGTGCTTTTTAGAATAGTTTTATTTCTTTTCTTTTCCTTTTAATGCTTTTCAGGTTAAAAATGAGTTCTGAGTCCGCTATACCGAAAGGAAGTACAGAGCAGAAATCAAGCGTTTTAAAGGACTATGGATGCATTCGGAGGCTTAAGTGCGATGAAACAACCAAGATTGGAGATTTCTGAAAGATTTCGAGAAAAAAGGACTATGGATGCATTCGGAGGCTTAAGTGCGATGAAACAACCAAGATTGGAGATTTCTGAAAGATTTCGAGAAAATTCTAAGAAAACGGTTGGGCGCCTATGTAACGCTTGGGCTCAAGACTATTTCTGAAGATTTAACTGCTTAACTTGCGGATCAAGGCAAAAGGGCTTCTAGAAGACTAGAGCCCGACTGTTTTGGGATGCATCAGTCGGGCTCCCTTAAGGCGGTTTAATAGAAGCTAGGGTTAGGGCGAACATGTACGCCCTAAGTAGATAAGCACTAGAAATCTTCGAGAATTAGGAATATTCCATAGAGCCCGAGCGAATTTTGTTGCACCTGCAACGCTTTCCAGTCGTTGAGAATACTATGCACCCATGCGCTTGCAGTAATGGGAAACAATAGGGACGATATATACACTTACGTAGAGAAGAACTACTCTTGCGAAAAACTGGGAGAAGATCTACAGAGGAGTAATCATGTATGTACCAATGCCTCAGGACTGTGAGGATGGGGGGTATGTCGAAGGAGTTAGACCACTCCCACCAAACACTAGGCGCCCGTCAGGTAAACCTAAAAAGGCGAGGTTATGCTCCAACGGGGAGTGTTCCCAGGTAAATTTACAATTCAAAGAGCCAATACAGTGATATTGAATTTAGTTATATCTGCGAAATTAAACTATTTATCGTTTCAGGGGGGTGCTGGTAAATCAGGTAGATGTGGTAGGTGTAACAAGTTAGGGAACAACCGCAAGACTTGCAAGAGCGCAATATAAGGAATCTCAAAAATCATGTAGATGCAGGGATGGTATTCAATTTTGGGGACAGTTTTGTGGGGTAGCGTGAGCAGAAAGTTAAGGATACATCTTTATGTAATCGATCGGCGTTTGTTGGTTTAGTTGTATTGTAGCTTAATGTTTTTTATTTGACATTGTTATTCACTGATGACAGTGGGTAAACAGTTATTGCGTGTAATATATGAAATTACCAATGATTTGTGTTTTTGAATATGGACTACGGAACGAGTCATCATCGACGAAAACTGAAGAGGCATACAGACAAAAAAACATGTTGGGTTTCGGAGTTGTTTCGAACACCATTTCATGTTTACTAACATTGGTGAGACCAATTTGAATAAATTTTAAAATACTCTTGAGGTCAACGGTCTGAAGAAACGCTAATATATTTGGTAAACAAACATGGCAGGGAGTGTGTACGAAGTTCCTTTCCCAGCGGTGAGGTCACTAATCATCAAAGGGAGCATCTGCAGCGGTGAGGTCACTAATCATCAAAGGGAGCATCTGAAGCAGTGGGGCAATTAGCTCATAGGTTTTCTCTGAGCTGTGGACGTCCATGAACCTGTCGAATACAGTCACGGTTCCGGTAACCAATTCGATACATAGACCAACCTAGTGTTTGGAAAACTAGTTTATTGGGGCGTAGACCCGGTCGACGTCTACAATCCACGAGGTAGAACCTCTTCGTTTGTTGTGTGTGCCGTTGACCATGTTTACCAATTCTGTGTCCCAAGTGAAAGGATTGCCACATTTGGTCTTGTAGGCTTCAAAATCAGTTATCATTTGCCTGACAAAGTTGGTGCCCAGTGTGCTATAGTACAGATCAATTTAATGACCATTGGATAAAAGGAATGAACCTAGTACAATGATGTGACATCTTGCATGGGAAACACTGAACACGGAACATGTAAGGGGTAGAGAACTGTGCCATCCAGTTAAAAAGCAACTGGAAAAAGTTGAATATTAGTTACTCGGTATTCTAGTTCGGTCAACCACAGTCACGGAACCGGACGAGAATTTGGTTTCTAGTTCGGTCAACCACAGTCACGGAACCGGACGAGAATTTGGTAAACATATTTGTGACTACATATGCATGGTATTAGTCTGTCAGCTGTACTAGTTGTGCAGCAATTTTAATAAACTTTTCGCCCATGCGTGGACACTACTCCCCAGGCAACGCAGTCGATAATGGGTCTTAGGACAATATAGATATCCAGCGGACAAAAGAATGCATTGTACTATAACATTACATAAGTTATTTTAATTCTGAACAATTTTCCCACTCGACTTGCGTAAGTGTCTACAACCCATTTACCAGTAATGATATGAGGTTAACGGTGTTCCAATTCTTGCCAGACCTTTTTTGCAATACATCTGGTCAAAGTCACTGCGTAAGAGTCGGCAGCCCATTAATCCACTTCATAATACGTAATATGGTCAAAGTCACTGCGTAAGAGTCGGCAGCCCATTAATCCACTTCATAATACGTAATATGAGCCCATTTGCATATCGGGCGGAAAACCAAATATAAACCTACTCATCGATATTTACTTGGCCCTTCTTAGTTAATTAGCATAAATGTATGTATTTCACTAATTTAGGATTTAGTTTGTCATTTTGCTTGGGGTTTGTGGTTTTGAGAGATAGAAACAATTCCTGATAACGACAGAATACCTCGAGCTAAATCCTTACAGAAGAAGGATATCTATGTCATCCACATATAGTGCCGACGAAGAAAATCTGTTGGAGCAGTACTTCTGTTTTACGATCCAATATTTTGAGAATCAAATCAAAAAACTAGTTAAAATACCACGTTGTGGTTATTAGGAAGAAAATCTGCGACAATGTATAAGTTTCCACACATTCAGAAAAAAGTTTCAGAAACATATATCTGCTCCAATGTATAAGTTTCCAGACATTCAAAAACATATATCTTATCTGCTCCAATGTATAAGTTTCCAGACATTCAAAAACATATATCTTTCAAAAACATATATCTGCTCCAATGTATAAGTTTCCAGACATTCAAAAGGAAATATCTTGTCACTTTGCAAAGGTACTTAAACGTTCTCATCATAGAAACACATGACAAAAAATAATAGTTATCACACTAACATAAACTCTAGGTCAACGGTCTGTAGAAACGCTCGTATATGTCCACGACATAATTCATCCTAATGTTGTTAACCATCTTATCAGTTAGTTTGAACATCGGCAGTCCTTGACTATGTAACTCCATGAGTTTCACAGCGAGCGGTCCACATTCGTCGGAGCAAGATAAAAACTGTGTTTACGGTTACTCAATAAATCCTAGGACCACGTCGGTTAGTTATAAATAAAGAAAAAGTTGATGGGTCAATTGGGCCTGCGGACTGGTTATATTAGCACAGTTTTCGAAAACCGCCAAAATAAACACAACATGATTAAAATTTTGAATTATTACATGGGAAACTTAAAAAATTTGAAATAACAAGACGCTGGAAAAATCAAACGTCCCTTCTCTCAGTATACGGAAAAAAAATAAGTTATTAGTATTACGTTTGTAAGTGTCTCGTATGGGCCTCCATCTAGAAATGTCGTTAAACGCTACGTTTACCATTCGTCAATGCAGCCCAAAACAAATTAAATCAGAAAGTCGATTGGGCCTACAACCCATATTGAAATTCGATTGGCCCAAAATCGAAAGTAACAAATTTGTGCCGAAACGACGTAGTATCGAATGAGGGTATTTTCGTCAAAGAAGCGCCAAAAATAGTCCGTACACGTGGTATGCTGGTTTTTTTGTGTCAGTGTTAAGATTGGAAGATGCTTTTTTGGTAGTGTTAATTTAGTAGTTTACTCTACTTTATAACAGAGCATATATTCCTCATCACTTTTACAGCATTATTATCATATACGCTAGCTATGTGTTTGTGTTGTGTATCTCAGAATTAAGGAATAATTATAGGAAGAAGGGCTAACAAAATGTCGGAGAGTTTCAAAGTGTGCTTCTGTTGTAGCAGAAGCTTCAAGGAGAAAACGAGGGAGCCGCCTGTGAGCATCAAGAGACTCTTCGAGGCTTACTCAAGAAACGGCAAGATGTCTTCCGAAGAGCTTCTTAGATTTGTGAGCCAAGTACAAGGAGAACGGCACGCAGGGTTGGACTACGTGCAAAATATATTCCACAGCGTTAAACACCACAACGTTTTTCATCAACATGGATTTGTTCATCTCAACGCCTTCTACCGCTACCTCTTCAGTGATACCAACTCTCCTCTTCCCTTGCCTGGCCTCGTAAAAAATTTGTAACTTAACAAAAGTTGTCTGTGATTAAGTGTTTACATGTTATTTGATTTGGGTTAATAATGAAATGAAGGTGCATCATGACATGAAGGCCCCCTTAGCGCATTACTTTGTGTACACGGGACACAACTCTTACTTGACTGGGAACCAAGTGAACAGCAGAAGCAGCGTAGAACCAATCGTGCAGGCTCTCAGAAAAGGAGTAAAGGTAATCGAGCTCGACTTATGGCCTAATCCTTCAGGGAACGCTGCTCAAGTTCGTCATGGCGGGTTGCTCCCTCTCTAACCAACTCCTACTAATCAACAGACTTAGGTGTTGTTTCTCATCTAATAAGTCTATATGTCTCATCACAGGACACTTACATCGCATGAAGATTTGCAGAAATGTCTGAACGCCATAAAGGATAACGCGTTTCACGTGTCTGACTATCCGGTCATACTCACTCTGGAAGATCATTTGCCACCCAAGCTTCAAGGGCAGGTTGGTAAGGTGAGATGGTTTTGCAGAACAGAATACATCTATTTCCTAGCTAGTTTGTAGAACCAAAAAAAAAAAAAAGAAACATTAAAAAATGATTTAATGATTGCAGATGTTAGCTAAAACATTCAAAATTTCCTAGCTAGTTTGTAGAACCAAAAAAAAAAAAAAGAAACATTAAAAAATGATTTAATGATTGCAGATGTTAGCTAAAACATTCAAAGGGATGCTGTATCGTTGTGGCTCAGAGAGTAGTAAGCATTTTCCATCACCAGAAGAGCTTAGAAAGAGGATTTTGATATCAACAAAGCCACCAAAGGAGTACCTTCAGAGCAATACTGTACAGACCACAAGAGCAAACAGGATTCTTGAAGAAGAAGACGAAGGTGTTGGATATAGAGACATGATAGCAATTAAAGCTGAAAACTGCAAAGATCCTTCCAAGGATTGCTTGAAAGATGATCTAGAGAAGCCAAGAAGGATTAGCATGGACGAGCAGTGGCTAGAGGCTATGGTTAGAACCCGAGGAATGGATGTTGTAAGGTAAATAGAATAATACCCAAAGTGATCGAGTGAAACATTGTTGAAAATTTGATGAAAATAGAATAAAACAAAAAAAAACAGGTTTACACAGAGGAACCTGGTGAGGATATACCCAAAGGGAACAAGGGTGGATTCTTCAAACTACGACCCTCTCGTTGGGTGGACACACGGTGCTCAATTGGTTGCTTTTAATATGCAAGTAAGTTGTTGTAAATCCATATATATCATATATCATACATATTTTAAAAATAAAAAATGGTGAAAAGGGACATGGGAAGGAACTATGGATAATGCAAGGAATGTTCAGGGGGAATGGGGGATGTGGGTTCGTTAAGAAGCCTCGGATCTTGCTGGAAGAGGGGCACACACTCTTCGACCCTTGTAAAAGGCTTCCCATTAAGACCACTCTTAAGGTGAAGATTTACACAGGAGAAGGATGGGATTTGGATTTCCCTCACACCCACTTTGATCAATACTCTCCTCCTGATTTCTTCGTTAAGGTCAAAAAACCAAATTGAACTTTACTTTTTATTGATCTTGTAAGTAACTTCTCTTAAGCTTAGCTTCTTCATTGTTTGTTTGTTTTGCACATCAGATTGGAATTGCAGGAGTTCCTAGAGACACTGTCTCTTACAGAACCGAAACAGCTGTGGATCAGTGGTTTCCTGTATGGGGGAATGATGAGTTCCTGTTTCAGCTCTCTGTTCCTGAATTGGCGCTTTTGTGGTTCAGAGTGCAAGACTACGACAATGATACCCAGAATGATTTCGCTGGACAGACATGTCTTCCTCTTTCCGAATTGAAGACTGGAATTAGAGCTGTCCGACTTCATGATCGAGCAGGCAAGCCTTACAAAAACACAAGGCTTCTAGTCAGCTTCTCCTTTGATCCTCCTCCTCCTCTTACGTTTCGTTGAATCTTTTTAATAATGTCTACTATTCATACATTATTAAATAAAATATATATGTAATTATTTCCGACGATATAATAAGTTAAACTAAAGTTTTTAAAAAAATATAAAAGATGGATTACAGACAGTAGCCGCCTTCCTAGAACGGGGAAGCCTTGTTTGACTTGCCATCTATCTTCCACCTCATGCATTTTTCTTTGCTTTTAAAAAAGAAGAGCAAGAAGATATTTCTAACTAAGAACATCAACGCACCATGGAAGAACGAGGCACCCCAGATATCGTTATCGTCGGCGCTGGAATCTCTGGCCTTTCCACCGCAGTTGGTCTCCATAGGTGTGTGTGTGTGTGTGTGCGCGCGCTTTTTGAGCTGTTATTAAGCGAAGTAAGTTAACAAAAGTGGTGTGTGTCACAGGCTTGGGATCAGAAGCATGGTGCTGGAATCTTCGGAGAAACTGAGAGTGACAGGATTCGCATTTACGACTTGGTTCAATGCTTGGAAGGCCTTGGAAGCTCTGGGTGTTTCTCAGGATATTCGCAATCTCCATGACCGCCTCCAAGGGTATCAAACACACTATTTATTAGTATTCTAGTATGTATCAACTAAATCTGTAATTCATCGTTGCTCTTGACACAGTTGGGTGGTCGGATCCATTTCTGCGGGAAATCCTTCTAAAGAAATGCTGTTTCCAGAATCCGAGTATCTTTCTTCTTCTTTTCTCCATAAAACATATGATTGTTACACAATACATTATATATGACTTGTTTGGTTTTGTCAGAAAATACGAATCTCGATGCGTACAAAGGAAGTTATTGTTGGAGGCTCTAGCAGGAGAGTTGTTGGAGGCTCTAGCAGGAGAGTTGCCTGAGGAGACCATAAGGTTTTCGTCAAAGGTTGTTCATATCGAATTGTCTGGACACTACAAAATGGTTCATCTCTCTGACGGCTCTATTCTCAAAACCAAGGTACTAATAATCGTTTCTTCTTTGGTTAAAATGGCATGCATCTTTACAGAATTATAGGGTCTATATATATACGACATTCAGATTTTGGTAGGGTGCGATGGAGTGTACTCTGTGGTTGGTAAGTGGCTAGGCTTCAAAAGTCCGGCTACAACTTCCCGGTTAGCGATCCGAGGGCTTACACATTTCCCGGCAGGCCATGGATTTGGGAAAAAATTCTTCCAGTATTACGGAGACGGTGTTCGTTCGGGTTTTATCCCATGTGACCACAATACTGTCTACTGGTTCCTAACCCACACCTCCACTGATATGGGTAAATCTAACTTAACCTTGTTCATATATATATCCTCTGCTATTATGTTGATTATCTTCTCCTTTTTGCTCTTTAGACGAGGAGACGAATCCGGAAATCCTGAAAGAGTTTGTGCTGAACAAGATCAAAGAATTTTGTCTGGACACTACAAAATGGTTCATCTCTCTGACGGCTCTATTCTCAAAACCAAGGTACTAATAATCGTTTCTTCTTTGGTTAAAATGGCATGCATCTTTACAGAATTATAGGGTCTATATATATACGACATTCAGATTTTGGTAGGGTGCGATGGAGTGTACTCTGTGGTTGGTAAGTGGCTAGGCTTCAAAAGTCCGGCTACAACTTCCCGGTTAGCGATCCGAGGGCTTACACATTTCCCGGCAGGCCATGGATTTGGGAAAAAATTCTTCCAGTATTACGGAGACGGTGTTCGTTCGGGTTTTATCCCATGTGACCACAATACTGTCTACTGGTTCCTAACCCACACCTCCACTGATATGGGTAAATCTAACTTAACCTTGTTCATATATATATCCTCTGCTATTATGTTGATTATCTTCTCCTTTTTGCTCTTTAGACGAGGAGACGAATCCGGAAATCCTGAAAGAGTTTGTGCTGAACAAGATCAAAGAATTGCCGGAAAACATTAAGAGTGTAGTGGAGACCACAGATCTTGATAGCATGGTGATGTCTCGGCTGAAGTATCGACCTCCATGGGAGCTCCTATGGTCAAACATCACAAAAGACAACGTATGTGTTGCAGGGGATGCGCTTCACCCAATGACTCCAGATATAGGACAAGGCGGTTGCTCAGCCATGGAGGATGGAGTTATCCTCGCTCGTTGTTTAGGTGAAGCTATAAAAGCTAAGAATTATCTGAAAAAAGAAACAGAAGATGCAGAAGAAGAAGAGAGTTATAAGCGGATTGAACAAGGATTGAACAAGTATGCAGGAGAAAGGAAATGGAGAAGCATTGATCTAATAACAACTGCATATACCGTAGGTTTGGTACAGCAGAGCAGAGGGAAGTGGATGAACATGTTCAGAGACAGGTTCTTGTCGTCTTTCCTTTCTCGGTTGCTGCTTAAAAAGTCTCATTTTGATTGCGGAAGCCTTTGTCCCATCCCATGAGCAAGCAGGATAGATGCTAGTAAAGAAACAAATAAACAATAATTGCCTTCCTTGAATTCTTCGACATCAGCAAGTTATTTTGATCTTCTTTAATAGGAAGTAGTTATGATTCCATATCACAAAATTATTATCCCTTATCTCCATTTGACCAAAGTTTTCATTTGTTTAGACTGGCTTTTTCAATCCCTCTGCTGAAAGGGCTTTCGAACCTGGAAGCTCAATGAGCCACACATAACCAATGCACTAAACTCCTATTCTATCCAAAACGTTTTGTAGACTTAATGATATAAATATAAAAAATCTAAAAAAAAATATTAAGAAGTTTGGGCCCCGAACATTCAGAGGCTCTAGACAACAGCCTCAAAAAATGCATTACATGACCGGTTCTGCTTGAATGAATTTGATGATCCAAGCATGTTGTTGTTAGTACAGTTATTTTCCAAAAGGAAACACCATCTTTTCATTTTTCAAATGACAAAACCAGTACTACAAAAAAGGATAAACCAGTACAACAAAAATGATCCCAATATAGGTTACAACTTTCAAAAACAAACTCACAAAAGGGACGAAGGCCCTGCTAGGACGAGAGTAATAGAAGGACACATTGGAGTTTAAGAAAACAAAATTTCTTATATATAGGCTTTGAATGGTTGTTCAGTACGCTGCGGATCGGATCAGTCCGACTAAGATTTTTGTTTGCACAAGTTCGGACTTAGTACGCAGCATATCGGTTGAAAATTTTGTCCGCAAATGTGCATATTCTTGTATGGAATGAAGTATGCAGTTTTGAATGGTAAAAATCGGACCAATGAGACAAACCAATTCTAAAATATGAAGAATATAATTCTAAAAAGATTGTTCAATAATTGTTTTAATTAGTTAATAATATGAATTAATTAATTATTACAAAATATTTTAATCTACAAATCAAAATCTATGATTTTGATTTTCCCATAACATATGGGCAATATTTTATCTAATGTTTGCCATATAATGTCGATCTTCTCTTTCGTTCTCTTCTACCTCACTCAAATCATTTTAATCGTCTTCGGTTTGCACTTCCGATAAATCTTCAAAAAAAATCTGAATCCGTAAAATCCAAAATTCTAATAAAGTTGTGGAGTCCCATTGAAGCCAACAAAAAAAATTGTTAAAATTACTAAACTAGTTTAAAATACTGTCAAAGAATTGTGTTCTAATAATCCCTAAACTGAAAAAAAATGAAAAAGATCATATATTGGATGATTTATCCACAATAGTAAATTATAAATTCTGGTCGACTTAATATTTTTAGTTAATAATCCAATTTAACACTTAAAGTTAAGTTTAGAATAATACTTTAGACATAAAATTATAAATAAACATATATTAGAATAAAAATAGATTAATTAATAATTTATCCTTCTACGTATTGGAGTTGAATCCATGTTAGGATTGACACTTCTTTGTGGAGGAGGATCCATGTTTGTTCTTCTTGAGGAAGACATTATTGTCAAACGTTATGAGAGATATTTGTTTGATTTATGTGAGAGAAAAGAGTGAGTGAGTAAAGAAAAGAGTAATGGTTGTGTTATTTATAGTGAAGTGTAAACACACTCATGACCAATCATGATAAACTACAAGGATTGAAACAAAACCAGAAAATAAAGAATCACAACACTTATGAAAGTGAAGTTGTGGGATTGTGAAAAGTGTGAGAAGTTGATAACCAATAAGACTAAAGTGTGAAGATTGGTCTGAGGTGTATGGAGGAATATTGGTGCGGACCAATGAAAGCCGGATCATCAAATAATTTTACATTATGGAGAAGTGCGGACTGATTTGGAGATGGTCCGAGTTTTCAGTCCGAACTAGTGCGGACTAAATCAATTTTGTTGAATGGTGAAATAAGTGCGGACTGGTAATGGTGAAATAAGTGCGGACTGGTCCGAACTTGGTCTGATCCGCAGCGTACTAAGCAATTATTCAAGGCCATAGAGTATATAGTAGTGTGTGTTTGACAAAAAAAAAAAAAGGAGTATATAGTAGTGTGTTGAACTACATTACCAAATAGAAAGAGGAACTTGGCTTAGGAGCCGAACGTCAATATACAAATGCAACGCCAAACTACACCAGCTTTTTTTATTACGTCGGTGCTTCCTAAGGTTACCTTACCTGCAAAAAAGAGTGTAAGGGGTTTTGGTTATATATTACTAGCTCGGCCGGCGATTATCTTTCTCCACACATATTTGGATCTTATAGGAGATTGCTATTGTAAATAGAGAAATAGTCACACTCTCTCTTATCCTCTTTTTATCTCTCAGTATGAACAATAAGGACTTGTAAACAAGGAGTGATGAAGCCTGAATAATACTGAACTTACTTAAATAGAGGAGAATGAGTTTCTTAACAACAGACAATTTCAAAAGCAAAAGTAAATCTCATCAAATTCTTTCTCTCGGAAACTTGATGCCTCTAACCTAAAGGGTTAGCCACAAAATACTAAAAGCTCGTCTTCTCTTTACTCATCTTTGCCATATATAGTACTCTTAATCATCTCGCACAATAGTGCTTGTCTCTCCTTTCTTTGTCTCTGATCCTATCTCTGCCTCCACGCTCCCATTTGCATCTTCTAAAGCATTGTCCAATTTGCCCTTCTCTCCTTTGTCCTTTGTCCTGTAGTGATTCATCACTTTTGGACTTATCTTGTGTGGTGAATGAAGTCAACTCATCACTTTTTCCTTCCTTCTTGCCATGTTTCCTGTAATAAACTCTTAGTGGCATATCAATACTCCTCTTTTTGACTTTGAGCTTATCCCCAAGCTCCACCTTAGGAAATTGCTGCAATAGTTGCTGGATAGATACCCACTCATTATCTTCCTCAGTGAATCCTTTCCAGTGAACAAGGGCCTCCAAATGACTAGTTTCTATAGTGTGTGTCTAAGACATGTTCAAGTTCAACCAGCATCTCCTCTGTTGTAAGCAGTGTTAGTGGTGTTTGATACTCTCCAATAGCAGGTTTCAGCAAGGAGACATGGAAGACATTATGAATTCTTGCACCAGCTGGTAGTTGTAAACGGTAAGCAACTTTGCCAATACGTTCAATGATTTCAAAAGAGCCGTAAAATTTGGTTGGAAGTTTCTTGCAAATTTTGGCAAATACCTCTGGCGATAAGCGGGGAGGCATAGATAAACCTTTTCTCCAACTTTAAATTTCACATCCCTACGATGCTTATCTGCATGCTTCTTCATGGTCTCTTGAGCGCGTTGGAGTTGGTATTTGATCACCTCTAGCATAACATCCCTGGCGCATAGCTCTTCTTTCAGAACATAATTCTTTGTCGAACCAGGTTCAAAACATAACACAGCAGGAGGGTCTCGCCCATAAAAGACTCGGAACGGAGTCGTCTACAGCAGAGTGATAAAAAGAGTTATACCACCATTTAGCCCAGCACAGGAACTTGTTCCAAGTCTTTGGCTTTGCAGATGCAAAATAGCGAAGATAGGTTCCCAGACAACTATTCAATAGCTCAAACTGTTCATCAGATTCAGGATGAAAGGCAGTTGAGTACCTCAATTTAGTTCCAGACAATGTGAACCTGTGTGCCACCTCCGATGCAGTAAAGGGATGTCGTAAGGCAATAAAATAAGCATACTCGCTCAATCGATCCACCACCACCAAGATACAGTTAGCATTAAGTGAAAAGGGCAATTCTTCAATAAAATCCATGTTTAATTCCTCCCACATCGCCATGGGAATTGGTAAGGGTTGTAATAAGCCAGCAGAATATAGAGTAAAAGACATAGGGGTTTGACAGACCTGACACTCGGAAACAAATTTCTGAATGTCGCTATGCATCCCGTCCCAATGAATTGTCTCTTGAATCTTCATTGTTGTCTTGAGGATGCCGCCATGGCCATCATATAAAGAGCTGTGAAATTCTCGAATTATTAGAGGAATGTTTCGAGATGTTTTAGGTATGACTAACCTTTTTTTAAACCAGAGTTGGTTATCTCGAATAGAATATCCCGGTTTAGTGACCCCATCAGTTTGCATTGATCTCATCAATTCTTTTAAGACGACATCATTTTTAGCTTCTTTTAAAATTTATTCGACGTCAATGGAGGTTGGTACAGTGAGAGTTACATCTAATGCTCTAAATGTGACCCGAATTTCTGAAGACAAGTGATGGTGACATTGAGTATCCGAGTCACTTGAGTGTGGTCTGCGTAAAGCTTCAGGTATTCCCCATAATTGTACCACCTCATTGTTGTACAAGAAACTAATTTCATTTGTTTGCCAGTTGAAGCTACAATTGCCTAACTTTCCCAACCATTCAACCCCAAGTATGACATCTGCATCCCCTAATTCCAGTACAATGAAATCATCTGTGAAGTAAGCAACATCAAGATTAAACTCCACATTCCTGCAAGTTCCCAAACCAGTTGCAGTGACTCCTGTTCCCAATACCACACGGATTTTTGAGGATGTGTAGATTGGAAGGCGAGCACTAGTAGTTGTTTCCGGTGAGATGAAGTTTTGCGTAGCAACGCTGTCTACTAAGGCCACAAATGTATGATGACCAAATTGAATGTGAACTCTTGTTGCAGTTGGACGTCTTCGATCTTCGACCCAAAAAAGAACTCAAAGATAAAGTTACACAAGTGATTCTCTCATCAGATTCCTCTGTATCATCATAACTGTCCATGTTAGCTTTGCCTAAATTTTCTCCATTGTTTTATCTAGGACCTGTAGTTCGACCCATCAAAGATAGTAAACACAGAGTGTACATTTAGGACAAGTCTTGTAATGGTCTTTTGAGTACTTACCATCACAACGAAAGCACAAGCCTAGACGTTTCTTCTCCTCATATATTTGTTTTTTTTTTTTTTTTTTTTTTTTTTT
>CM071721.1:758106-776487 GCA_036630335.1 Physaria fendleri | reverse complement strand
CCGTGCACTTGCGGTTCTTAACGGGTTAAACTCTCGAGAGATCGTGTCTCGAGTGAAACCTGACTAAACTCGGTGTTAAAATCGGGTGCATCATTTGTCCATAGGTCAATTGCAAGCATCCATCCTTTGTAGTGCCAAGGTTCTTCCTTGAAAATTTCCACCATACGAACTTCATTGCTGAAAGTGGCTAGGATAGTCCCATCATCCTGGATGACAGCATCGCTAAAGCTCTCCAATTTCCATAGATCCACTAGCAGCTCTTTCAGTCTGTACAAGTTCTGAGTGTGGTGTAATCGACGGACAACGATGATGTGTTGGGCTTGGTGCTGCGCCTGGGCTTGCGCCTCCAGAGAGATGACTGTAGGTGGATCTTCCTCGCCAAGCCTGATTAGTGACAGAGCTCGAGAGATTTCATCCTCCATCGTGAAAGCTTCTTTGAGTACTCCCGTGTTTCTTCTCTTTGAGTTGTGGTGTGATGGGATTTCTCGACTTCGTTTCTGATGGGAGTATTTATAGATGTAGCAAGGTGTGCTAAGGTTGTATTGACATGGCGTGGAGTAGATCTCATAATGATTTTTTAGGAGCTTGGGGCTATTCTCGATAATCTGGGCAAGCAAACTGCTCTGATTGGGTTTGATTGAACGAGGCCAGAGTCGAGATAGTAAGTTGGTGATTTCCGAGGAAAGGGAGGGGTTGTAAGAAGTTATTTTAAAATTACAAGTTGAATAACATATGATATTAATAAAAAAAAACCAAAATCTCTTAAAATTTCAATTTCAATACAACCTCCTTAGTGGCATATCTGATCTCATATGGGCTGGGCTATTACTGGCCTTTAATGAATCTTCTACTATATTCCAAATTTCCTATTGAAAGAACGACTTTCTTTTTCAGTTTCTTTGTGTGACAATTTATGAGCTCATTTAAATGCACATAGATAGTCAACTTCTCACCAAATCATTTACCAAGTCATGATCTTGGTCCGATTATGATTAAAAGAAACATTTGTTTAGGGACCCAATATTTTGAGGGCCCCCAACAAATAATATTCTTTTTATTGTATTAGCAAATATTGAATTTTAAAACCTATTGTTTGTTGAAAAATATTATTAAAATATATATCTATTGTACTAACAAAATAAAGGAAAAATTTAGAAAGATTTCAACTAATGACAGGAATAGAAAAAATCAAATTTGTTAGCGCCGTTTGGGACGAATGTCTTCATCGACTTCGAAGATAAATTTTTTTCCAGCCATTATTAGTTTGTCTTTGTTTTTTTAACTTAGTTTGTCTTTGTTTTTTTAACTTACTTTTAGACAAAATTATATATATATCTAAGGACCTTGAATCTTAGTTTCATATTAGACCTCGGATAATACCGGACAGGGCTTGGTCATCGCAAATTACAACGAAAACAAACACTTATGAAGCTTCACAAATGGAAGACCGATTAGCTTACGACAGCGAGCGACGACCAAGGTTCCTTTAGCTCCTCTAGCTTTTTGGGTGAGTATAAAGTCAAGATATCATTTACCAACACAAAACGCTTAATGTGTCTCTCCTAATCTAGGGGTCCTGAAACCAAACATGTAAGGCTTCAAATCTAACACTCGTTTATGATTATCTCAAATTTTTTTTTTTTTTTTTGCGTTTTTTTTACTAACAGAAATTTTATAACATATATGGAAATAAAAATTATCTCAAATTTTTTTTTTTTTTTTTGCGTTTTTTTTACTAACAGAAATTTTATAACATATATGGAAATAAAAGTGGCATCATCATTCACATGACGCAGCCATTCTCGTTTGTCTCTCGCCGTCGAGTTCTCTAATAGCAAATATCTAACTCTTTTATATGCGACTTAGGGTTGTAGTTTCTCACAGACCAATGTTAACAGTTGAAAATAAAAGGGTAGGAAATTTAAGTCTCCAAGGCCCTAAAAATGTAAATATTGAACATTGTGCAATTAAAAAAGAAAAAATAAAAAATAAAAAACCCCCAACTCCCTAAAATATTTACATTTTTTTTAGAGCAGAAGGCCCAAGATGGATTGAAAAAGAAAAGAGCAAAGCAGAGAGGAGAGAAACAAGAATGTTTGTGGATGGACATTTTACAGTTTTGATTTACCTTTTGGGGGTATCATTTCACATCACCGTGCTGACATTATTTGTACACAGGAATGAATCTGCTTTGGAGGAAATGAAAACAAAATTATAACCTCAAAATACACAATGCCAATAGCTAAAGCTATATATATATATATATATATATATAACAAAGGACCTGATGTGTAAGAAGAAGGTTGCTCAGCTTGGATGCGGCAAATGTATCATGCTCTTGTTTACTAGAGGCAGCGTTGCCCCATCTTTTCTTGTTCCTAACAGCTTCTCGCTTCATACAAAAAAAATTCCAACTAATCAACACCTGCTAAGCCTCATTACACTTTTTTTTTATATTACTACGTATCAATATATATGTAATCCTAAAACCCCTAATCATTGTCCAATGGCTCAAATCCAACTGCTACCTTATATTCCAATATCCATAACAAGTTTTAAGGGCGGTCCAAAAAAAAAAACCATTGAAGATGGATCAATATGATTTCAAAGCAGGAGTAGCTAAAGTCCATAATAATGATCAACAGCTAAGAATAGATTCCTAATAAAAAAAAAAAAAAGGGGTCAATTTCACTGACCTTGTATAAGGGGGAGGACAGAAGATGATGAAGTAATTAATAATAGATTCCTAATAAAAAAAAAAAAAAGGGGTCAATTTCACTGACCTTGTATAAGGGGGAGGACAGAAGATGATGAAGTAATCGGCGCCGGTGGGACAAGTGTAAGTGCTGGTCTTATCGTCATAGGCGTAGCTGTATGCGCGGGGGCAGGCATGCTTGAAGAAGAGAGAGTAAACCGAAGGCTGACACGTGTCTGGTGTGGCGTAAGCATCGCTGCAGCAGTACATTGGATCGCCGAATGCCTCGCACGCGCTTCGGCAAGCCACCCCATTTCTTCTCCCACGCGCCACAAGCTTTAGGTCTCTGGGACACGCGCCGTTCAAGTCGACGAGACACCCGGTGGCTCCACATCCTCCAACTACGATTTTCTTGGGCAAGATTAGCATAGGGATGTTGTAACCGTCTACGAGGCTAACGTCGTAGAAATCAAGTCCTCCAGTGCCATTGAGAGTAAACTCGGCGAGGGTAGCTGGAGGTTTAGCTCCGGAGCCTGAACATTCGACCTTCCCAGAGCCGCAGTCTCCGGTTAGGCAGACGAAAGAACCGGAACTCCTCCGATCTTGTGAACAAAAGGTTCTTGCCCAGAGACGACCGGACCACGCAGGTGGTATAGTCACGGTTTTGGATTTTCCGGAAGAGAGGCGAAAGCCCGTTGTGGGGAGAGGCGCTGAGTTAGCGCCGGAGAGCAAACCCGGCCATATCGTGCTGCGGCAACGATTGGTGATCTTGAAAGAAACCGACTCAACTTCTTCTGCCAACCCCAAAATCAAAATCAAAGAAAACGAGATTCGGTTAAGTTTTATCAAGTCAAAAACTTGAACCAGCAGAACCATTAAAAAAATTAAGTACCTGAAAGAGAAATCAAGATCATAAACAGGAGGAGGAGGAGGATTCTATTCATTATCGCTGTTGTTTTGATTATAATTAGGAAAACTAAAAAAAAAAAATGTAGGATTTATAAAGTAAATGCTTTGAATGATTAATAAAGCCACCTTCTTCTTCTTCTTCTTCTTCTTCTCTTTTCCTTTTTTGGGTTACTTTGTAAGAGGCAAAGAGCTGGAATCGAGAAAGACTTGAGAAGTTGAGATAGAAGGAAAAAGAAAGCGAACAAGAAGAAAAAAAAAAAAGGAATTCGACTTAGATGGAATAGGGTTTGGTAAAATCCGAAATGAAAAGGGGACGGACTCCACGTGGGATTATGTGTGTGGACCGGCCTACAAAACAAGCCGCTTTATCTGCTCTTTTGATTTCCTTACACGATACGAAGGAAGTGTAAGCCTGCACACGCACAATACATACATCACTAAAATGCGATCAATACGATCAAAGAAAATAAAAATAAAAATAAATAATAGTAATATGATCTTGGGCCTAAAGTTGTGGATTCAGTAAACGGTCCACATAATGATGTGCGAAATGTGTAATTTAGTATTTTAAAGTACAATTCGCAGACTTTTAAAATCTCTCTCGATCCTTTAGATTTTACCCTTTTCCACTTTGCCGAAAAATCAGAAGTAGAAAATCGAAGAAAGGCAAAACATGAAGGCGACGACGAAGACTCCGATCCACGCGGTGTGGTCATGGGTTAGGAGGCAACCTCCAAAGGTGAAGGCTTTTCTAGCCGTGGTCACTGGCATGGCGGCTTTGATTCTTCTCAGATTCATTGTTCACGATCACGACAATCTCTTTGTTGCCGCTGAGGCTGTTCATTCCATTGGGATCTGTGTTCTCATCTACAAACTCATGAAGGAGAAGACCTGTGCCGGTACATATTCTATCTTCCTTGTTTTATCATAAATCCAATTCTAGGGTTTTTTTTTTTTTTCCAACTTAGTACTACTACCCCTTCAGCTTTGGATTCATGTCTTGGTTTGTATATTCTATCTTCCTTGTTTTATCATAAATCCAATTCTAGGGTTTTTTTTTTTTTTCCAACTTAGTACTACTACCCCTTCAGCTTTGGATTCATGTCTTGGTTTGTTCAAAGCAAAATTACTTCTTACTTCACATCTGTCTTGTTTATTTCTCATTATCGCGTCAAAATTTTCGGGCTTTGCTCAGGATTTCGTTCGCGTACCAGTATTAGCAAATTACAGTTTGAAGATGTATTATGTGATTCTTCTTTCAAATCACTTGGTGTGCAGGATTGTCACTGAAATCTCAAGAGCTTACAGCAATATTTCTGGCTGTTAGGCTGTATTGCAGTTTTGTAATGGAATATGATATACATACAATTCTTGATTTGTCTACTTTGGGAACAACTCTCTGGGTTATATTTATGATTCGTTTCAAGCTAAGAGCTAGTTACATGGAGGATAAAGATAACTTTGCTCTCTATTATGTGGTAAGTCTTATCTACTTTTGATCCTTGAGTTCATAACAATAACATATTTTGCTTGGCAAAGTAACAAGGATTTGAATTTTAATTTATGCAGCTTGTTCCCTGTGTGGTGTTAGCTGTGTTGATCCATCCATCGACCTCACATAACATACTAAACAGGATTTCATGGGCATTATGTGTATACCTTGAAGCTGTGTCAGTACTGCCTCAGCTACGAGTGATGCAGAACACAAAGGTCACAAACTTATTTCACAATGGCAACTCTGAAAACTGAACGAGATGGGACACATTTGTTTTACTCTCTAATCCAAAATTTATTTTGGTTGTTACAGATTGTTGAGCCGTTCACAGCTCATTATGTTTTTGCACTTGGAGTAGCAAGGTTTCTTAGCTGTGCCCACTGGGTTTTACAGGTTAGTTTAGGTCCAATAGCAGCTCCTGTAACTCTTTGATAGAAAGTCGAGTACAATGTCTAATGCGATGAAAACAGGTTGTGGATACGCGGGGACGGTTGCTTGTAGCATTGGGTTATGGATTGTGGCCATCAATGGTTCTGATCTCAGAAATTGTTCAAACATTCATCTTGGCAGATTTCTGCTACTACTATGTCAAAAGGTACACGTTTTAGTCCTTCACTTCAACGTTTTAGATATACTTAGAGCTAAAGACAAAATTAAAACTTTTTCTGGTGCAGCGTTTTTGGAGGACAGCTTGTACTCCGACTTCCGTCTGGAGTGGTATAATAAGTTTTTAAAAAATATAAGATATGTACTCCAACTTTGCCCTCATGGATGTGCCACCTCAATTTTTCTTTATTTCTGATTTCACCATTTGTGTCTAAGAGGTTTTGCACATTCTAATCAATTTTACTGTGTTGTATTTTTCTTTTCTTTTCTCTTTTACTATATATGAATTTTATTACCTTTGTCCAGTCCATACTATTAGTTTTAAAAGCGAGTTATACGATTATCAAAAGGAAACAGTGAAACTGCAACAATGGCTGATAAAAGAAGAAAACAAAAAAGTTAAAAGGTCAGAAAGGTTTTTCCCGTTGACGAAGTTGATCACTCTACTGGTTGTTTCCTCTAGCGCAGCGGTCACAACCGTCAAGTTCTTGTTCTTTTTTTGATGTTTGAGAAGTTTTCTAGTTAGAGTTTAGGAGATTGTTCTTTTTTTTTTTATGTTTGAGTAGTTTTCTAGTTAGAGTTTAGGATATTCCTTACGAGAATTTTGGTATACATTTGATTTAACACAAATAGGGAACTTGATTTAACACAATTAGGGAACCAAATCTGTAAGAGTCATCTTTGTCAATTCTTAATACTCAGGTTTTGTTGGCCGCTTACTCTATGAATCTAAGCTAAAGCCTGAGAACTTTGACCAGTCGGGTTTTGGTAGAACAAGATATTGGTTGATCCGCGAAACCCGGGTTTATATGGACAAAAAATAATGTCTAGCTCAGCGTCTATTAGGATCTTAGTGGTCCAGTCCCGCGAGCCATGGGTTTTATTGACATCACTACGTGACGTTTCTGTTTCTGCTTAGATTTATCTTCAGGTTCTCGAATGATCAATACTTTGTTTCTTCCTATGCTCATATCTTTCGTCATATGTGGAAGAGTCAGATTCTGAAGACTGCGTAGAAGAATTCAAGTATGTTGAGGCAGAGCTAACATCAGATCCAGAACTTGAGCTATGACCACGCTCATACTTCCTCGGATGATGTTTGATTTCTTTTCCTTTCAGAGACTCCTGACTTTTCTATTTAAGAGCTTTAGTATAAGTTGCATCCATCGTTTTTTTCTTATTCTTTTTTCGCGGTTTAGAAGATTTCCGTTCAGAAGGTCCTTCTTGATCACACTTGTCTTTTTTTTTCTGAAGACTTATCCTTCTTCTCTGGAGCTTCTGGACTAGGAGATTGCTATTGTTTTTTTCCTTCTTGGACAAGTGTCAGCTGAATGAACTGTTGACTGGCACTGAAGACAAAGCACTGGTGCGGTTGGGCAATTCTTAAGGGTGTGTCCAACTTCTTGGCAATGAGAACATGTTGGAGTGATCCAAGGGCAATGAACTGAAATTTGATACACCTTACCGTCTTCAAACATAGCGTTAATTGCCTCCGGTATTTGAGAAAAATTGTGGAGGTACTTCTCTAAGTTCCAACCAGACAGGTGTAGTTTCTAAAACAGGTTAGGTGGGTGTAATTCCAATCTCCCATTTCCCAACAAACATAGACTGAACTTGGATATGCCACATACCTTGCATCAAAACTCATTCTCACGTTGCGTTATTTGGGATCTTGATAAGAAACGATTTCTCCGAGAGCTTGGAGACGGTAATATCACAAAGCCTGTTACTCCATATTCCATTAACTATGGCATGGAGAGCCCCTGGAGATGGAGGCTTCCCTGGGAATTGTACTATTATAAAATTTGCCCACTGTTTCTGGTTACATGTGATTACCTCGTTTGGTATCTTCACACACAGTTCAGCAGAGTCGAGAGTGAAAGCTTCACCTTTTTTAGACATCTTGTTTGAAGCTTTCACTGTTTCACACCAAGTCTGTTTCACCAAAGGAAGATGAGTCTCAGCTTGAGAGGTCTGTACTCCGATTGGAGAAGAAGAGTTTCCGTTTGCGGGTAATGTCGCTGAATTACTCGAAGCATCTTCAGCTATTGTCGGAATCTGGTTCTGAGAATCGAGATTCTGTGAAGGGATTCCTGTTGTCGAGCTCTCAGGAGAGGTCGGAGGATGGAGATGAGTAGACAGCTTACCCACTGAAAGAATACCGCGGTCGGGACCTTCCCAAGCGTAGGTTTTGGAAAAAGAGCAGGAGAAGAGATTTTGTTTTTCCATACTTCACGTGAAGCGGAGCATGGTAGGGAGGGAGTTTCTTAGCCATGGATTACCACCGGTAACAGAGGCTAAGACTATCACCATGAGAGAATCGAGATTAGGGTTCAGATCGTAATCGCCTTCTTTCCCACTCTTTTAGTCTAAGCTTTTTATTTATTTATTTTTTTTGACTCAAATGATAGCAGTAGGCATTGAAATATCACAAATATTATCTTAAAGTTTATTTTTTTCACAGAATAAAATTATATTAATTATATTTATTATCATAAGTTTATGACGATATAAAAAGAGTAAACATTGTATAACATGATAATTAATTTGTTTAAAATAAAAAGGCACTAGAAAATCCCAAAGTTTCAATATGATAAGGAAAAAACCATCCATTTTTCTAAGTGCTAACAGGAAAATGATTGGGTTTTTCTTATACAACCATTAGAAAGTAATCGCAGTTTTTTTCATCATTAATCTCAGAACTTTGGAACGACTATGATTGGTTTGAAGGATCCTCCTCCTCTGTTCCGGTTGGAGGTGGTGGTGGTAGAAAGGTAGGCGAGGTGAGCGGCTCGTGAACCACCGAGTTTGAGGAAACCGATATTGGATTACCCTCAAGCTGTAACATTATGCTTCCCAATATCTCCGCCATTGTTTTCTTAAACTCTTCTTCCTTCACCATCTTTCCATCATCTCCATTCACCATCTTCAACGCTTCAATTATCATATTGTCCATCTTTAAAATAAAACAAGCAAACCCATCATCTCCATTCACCATCTTCAACGCTTCAATTATCATATTGTCCATCTTTAAAATAAAACAAGCAAACTTGAGTAATCAACGTTGTTGTTTGTATCAAACATACATAAAAGATTACAAGAACGGCTGGCATTGTTAACCTGGGTCACAGCACCTATTGGTGGTAAAGTAGCAGATGGTGCAACAGTGTCCAACACAGCTCGTAGATAGGCTTTAGACACCTTACCGTGACGATCTTTTGGGATAGTCTCCAAGGCAATGTTCAGTGCCTGTGACCAACATGTGAATTGTTGTTTTCTTGTTGCATCTAAACGTAACATATATATATATGAATTCTAAGAAGAAGAAAAAAAGAATTACCTTATCAAATTCGAATTTATTGGACAAGAGCCTCCTGACGCCGTTTCCATCGAATGTGTTTTCGCTGTGAGCGACGATCACAGGCTGTTCATTGAGACGTTTAGCAACTCTCTCCCCATCGAATGTGTTTTCGCTGTGAGCGACGATCACAGGCTGTTCATTGAGACGTTTAGCAACTCTCTCCACGACTCTATTGAAGACTTGGAAGAATCTCTCCTGAGACGCGCTCTTCTCTCTCTTATCTTCTTCATCAATACAAGAGTCGACAATTGGTTCCACGATGTTGCTCATTACCTTTGAATTAAAAAAAAAAAAAGAAATGTTAAAACCAGCTTAAGAAATATAATTAAAAAAAAAAAGAAAAAAAAAAGTACCCATGGGTCATGGGAAGGTGGCATTCCATGATCAACAGAAAGAGAGTGGAGAGCTTTGACAATACAATCACGGAGCGATGATGCTTCCTCACAGCTAGAGAGCTCTGAGAAGACAGAGACAATCTCAGTTTCGTATCCAGGGCCGTGGATAAACTCTGTGAGATCCTCACCGTCCATCCTCAGAATGACGATAGGATCACGTTTCAGACCAGCTGCCATACCCAACAATATGTCTGACAACACTTCTTTGAACTCTGTCTTACTCACTTTCTCTTCCCTTCCGTGAGTGAATTCATTTAACACCTGTAAATTATACTCACGTTTATAATACCAAATGAGACATATATAGAAAGCTTGTTGATTTATTCTCCTTCCCTTCTTTCAATACACCAAAGCCAAATCCTCACTATTTCGGATATTAATGTATATCCAATGGTTATGGGAGTATTTCGGATTTTACTTGGATATTTGAATATTAATTCATTACTACTATCTGTTTCCACTTGGTCTTAATTAAGTCACATGATTCCGATGAAAACAAACGTGATTTGGGATCGCTAAAAACAATTACTACTGGTTACGGTTCACACTCGTTAGTCTTTGTAATATATATATATATATATATATATATATTTTTGGCAAGAGTCTTTGTAATATTTATATTGTCTATTATTAATTGTTTGAAAAATAGAAGACGGTCCTTGATTTTGTAATACAACTATGTCATAAATAAGGGTTTTCCAACTATGTCATAAATAAGGGTTTTCAAAAGGACAAAAAAACATATATATATATATATATATATATCTTAATATTAAAATAAGAGGCAGTCGGTTAATATTTAGAAATAAATAAAAAGTAGGTGAGGAATTAGATAAAGCGATGTTTCGAGATTGAAAAGAAAGCGAGAAGAGCGACACGAGGGGCTAATTTTGAGATATGATAAAAGGATAAGGTTACCGACCAAACCTATTAATCATTTGTTTAAACATATCACTTTGATTAATGCCAACTGACAAAAAGGAAAAGAACATGTTGTATCTTAGCACTACTGTATATCCACCACAACCCCCTACGTAAGTATCAAGAAGATAACTTAAACAACTATATTGTAAAATGCTGATATTGTATCTTTTTTTCTTTATATCTCTGTCAGTATTATATAACTAGACATTCATTTAAAATATATATAATATATATATATATATACATTTAAGACTAGTTATGATTTTTTTTTTTTTTTTTTTTTTTTTTTTTTTTTTTTTTTTTTTTTTTTTTTTTTTTTTGGCATAAAAGACTAGTTATGATCATTTGAAGATACCATGACAAAAAAAAAAATCATTTGAAGATAATAAATATAATATTATATATATATATATATACACACCCCAAAATTAAAGAATATTTTTTTTTTGTCAAACAAAGAATAAATTATATATAAATACAAACAATATATATATATATATATATACAAACAATATTAAAAAAAAAAAAAACAATGACTGTCTAGGGTAAATGATGATCATTACAAGATGAGAATGAAAAGACTAAATAAGAAGAAAGGAGATAAAATTAGGGAAGGGTAACATAAATGAAAGAAATGGTAATTAGGAGGAGGAGTAGATATAAGGAATATAATGAAGAGAGAAGAAAAGAAAAAAGGGACCTGGGAGTAGATGTGATCGGAATCAGGAGAAGAGCCTTGAGCAGGCAAACCAAGAGCGGCACCGATATCAGCAACGGCGGGCTGTAACTCAATCACGGAGAGCTTCCCATCTTCGTCTTGGTCTAACTGTTTATCAGCAACGGCGGGCTGTAACTCAATCACGGAGAGCTTCCCATCTTCGTCTTGGTCTAACTGTTGAAACTTTTGTTCCACAAACGTGTCGAATACTTTCTCGTTTTGCACCAGCTCAACTATGTCCGACCCATCAAGTACTTGTTGCTGCTGGTTGTTGTTGTCGCTTTTCATCTCCATTTATGTAATCTTCCCCCTTCTTCTTTCTTTCTTTCTTTCTTTCTTTCTTTCTTTTACCTTTTTGATTCGCGAGACCCTTGTGAGAGATCTCGTGATGAAAACACGAGTAAAGAAATAACACAACTTGACACCCCCAAAAAAGATAAATCTTCTTCTTCTACTTTAACTACAAAGAGTCTGTGTTGTTTTCTGGTTTGTTTCGGACTTGCCTGTTCTTTATATCTGTCTATACATGAATTTAAATATTAATTGTTTATTGAAAAATGTTCAAAACTTAAAATTTTCACTGGTATATATGCTAGATACATTTTGTTGATATCACAGGTTCTATTAGTTTAATAAATTTTTAAAAATATATAAATATATAAATTTTTTAAGCTATAGATAGATATCACAGGTTCTATTAGTTTAATAAATTTTTAAAAATATATAAATATATAAATTTTTTAAGCTATAGATAATCCTCCAGATATTAGAGAATCCAAATATTTTAGGTGTTGTCGTCATAGTCATTCTCACGGATCATATTTACAAATAAGAGATTATGATTTAATTATTATAAAATATTGATAATTATATCATTACAAATATTAAATTTAATATTTATAATATAATTAAATCCGTGCAAGGCGCGGAATATCATCTAGTATATTTTTATTAATTAATAAAATTCTATTTTCATGAATTAATTATTTAATTTAATAGTTTTTCTTTTTATTTTTGAAAATAATAAACAGTTTTTTTTGATGTTTATATATATAAGTTTTAAAATAATTTTTTTATATCGATAATATTAGATAATAACATTATTATTATTATCTTTTTTTCACTGAAAACAAATATATATAATTTGGACCATTTTACATTTATGGATTCGGTATCATTATTGTGTAAGATATGACTCAATTTATAAAATATGGATCACTTTATATATATTAAATAACCATATACCGAGTTAAAAAAAAAAAAATAACCATATACCTCTAGGTAGACTAACTTTTGGAGCATTTTGTCTTTTTTTGCCCTCACATAAGATTACTACAACTAATTCGTACTTACCGTGTTTGTATTATGATTGATCGGTATATTTTCTCTGATTACAAAGAGATGATAGAGAAATTGCAAAGGTGTAATTACATTGTTTTGGTCTAGATTAACGGGTTTGTTACCTGTCGACAAATTTCTCTTATTTCCGACAATTTTAAAAGAATCGTGCATAAGGCTCAAATGTGACGCCAAAAGCTGCTCTAACTCCCGCGTTGCATTCCCTTGTGAATAAAATTCGTTGTAGTAGTGTGCTTTTTTTTTTTTTTTTTTTTTTTTTTTTTTTTGCTATCGGAGATCAGAGTTGGTGGCGGTGAGAGATGCAGACGTGTTATCTACATGGCAAGGCGGAGCGAGGCTTCCTCTACTCAGTTTCTATAATGAGTCAACCCTTCTTCCTTACCTCAACGAAATATCAAAAATCACTTGGTCTCTAGCATATGTACAGTGGTCCCATCCCGCAAAAAAAATAAAATCCATGACAACTTTGGTAACCGTTGTTAATGTCGATGAAATTCCAACGATTTTAGAAATGATTCAAAAAGAAAAAACGAATCAATTTCAAAACAGAAACAAAAGATTTGAGTTGCTAATAACAAACTATTGATTTTCAAAAAATAAACTCTCAAGAATGATCTCATAACCTATCACACTCCAATCACACACAATTACAAAGACTTTGCACGAACACTCATCATCAATTGAGTTTCTGCAAATCCTCTTTTTGCGGTTCACTTTGAAAGCACTTCACACTTTTTCTCTCTTTTCTGCAAATCCTCTTTTTGCGGTTCACTTTGAAAGCACTTCACACTTTTTCTCTCTAAAATCGCCACCTTCTATGATATGGACTATTTGCGTTTTATAGTCCAGCTCAGCTCAGGTTGTTACCTTACAGCTCTTTGGCACCACCAATTAGTTAGAATGTCTTTGACCTGTTCAAAACCGCCTAACTAACAGAACTTAACAACTTTTAAAAACTTCAGCCACAACGCACACATTAACTTTTCCTGATGAACAAAACCACCACTCTTTGGAATCAATTGGAAGGGGTTAGTAACTTTGTCAGTTTTGCCATGAAGAGCGTATTATCTCATTGACAACAATAATGAAGATTATTTTTCCTCTCAATTCGGTCGGGAATTTCAGTTTTACGTATGGTCGGTTGCCCAGTGCGACTCTTACGGTGAAGCAGTGCCGGTTCTGAGATATTTGATGTCCTAGGCGAAAAAAAAATTTATGTCCTTTATATTTTTGTAGAACTAGATGTTAAAGAAAAAAGTTTACACTTGTAGGATAAATTTTAAAACTATTTATGAAAAATTATTTTGTTTATGATCGGTTCATTTTAAAAAAAAAACCATCTAATGTTGGAATATACTTCTTGCATTTTTTTACCGCAAAATCATTCATCTAATTCACGTAATCAAGTTCTTTAACCATACTTGTCTCGATTGATAGCAATGCTAACCCATTCAACCTCTCGTGACATGGTAGACCGTAAATAATTCTTTGTCAGCTTCAACTTTGAAAAACTTCTTTCTGCGGTATCAACTGATATCGGAATGATCAATAATATACGATACACAATTAATACATATGGAATTGTTCAAACCTTGATTCAAGAGAAACAAGAGCTTGATCCATGAGTGTGTTGAAGTAATCAACAAACCTTGATTCAAGAGAAACAAGAGCTTGATCCATGAGTGTGTTGAAGTAATCAATTCTAAATTTTTTCCTATGGCGATAATACTAAAGGAGTAAGAGTTTATTCAAAAAAAAAAAAAGACCGATAGAGTCGTCGACGAGGAGACGAAGAAAGATGAAAGAAAAAGTTGATTTGAAATTTGAAAAAACCATATATTTCCTTATTTATTTCCAATAATTATTACTTAATTTTAAGAAATGGAAATAGTCAATAATCATTTATAACTATCATAAGAAAAAATGAAAACATCCAACAACTAAAAAAAGAAAATTAACATATCATAATATTTGTATTCAATGACGTTGATCATTCTTTTATATAGAAAAATAACATAGTGAAATCCAATAAACAATTAATAAAACCCATAATCTAAAATAAAATTTAAATATTGATGTCCTATAAAATAAAATCCATAGAAATTTGATGCTCTAAAAAATCAGAAAAAGTGATGTCCTAAACGGTCGTCTATATCACCTCTCCTCAGGACCGGCCCTGCGGTGAAGGAATGGTGATGAATGGCTGCGTAGTTGAAACTAGTGGTTTCACAATCAGTTTTTAGGGTTGGTGGGTTTGTTTGCTTAGGCGGTGTATTATGGTGTTTTTGAGTTTTATTTTATTCATTTTCTTGTGATTTAGATGGTGTGATACATAATATGTTGCTATGTTTACATGGAAAGATGCCGGCAATATTAAGGTTTTTTTTTTTTTTTTAAAAAAAGTAGTGGATTTCGTCTATACCGATCTAATTCTTATATCTATTTTCGGGTTTAAACCCATTGCTAATATTAATTAAGACAAAAATAAATCTAATAGGCTTGTTTAAATTTAAGGTACGAATATTTATATATTTTGTGTGTATCTTTAAACATATTCACAAAATTTTGTTTTTAAGTATAAATTTTTTAATTCAATCTATTTATATAGCTCAAAATTTAATATTAATATTAAAAGAAATTACGTGGACAATAAATCTGATTGAAACTATTTATATAGCTCAAACTTTTGAGAAAAATTCACTTACCATGGGGCGTGTTAGGTTTGATATTTCACTTTAGTAACCGACATCAATACGTGTCTTTTTAAACAATGATCAGTTCCTTTTTAATATATTTTCAAACTAATAGTTTTCTGTATGATTTTAATAGTTGAGATTAAATATTATAGATGCTCATTGCTCAAAAACAAGTCCCAAAAATACATTAAAATGCAGGAACGTGACGTATTATAAGTAGGGAGACCGACGAAGTAATAGCATGTCCAACAAGGGGATGTTAAAAGAATCTCTTAAAAAAAATAATGATAAAAAAATATAAAAGAAGAAAGGGATGAAAGAGACGGATGCTATATAACATATTTAACATCCAGTATCACAGAAATTTCTTACACATGGGCAAATATAATTGGTCAGCTTTTATTACAGAAATTTTGATTTAATTAAATCATTAATTTTTATTAAAATATTAATATATGTTGATTAACATACGGGTCCGCCGTTGAGGATGGTCTAAGCAAAGCCCCAAAACACAAAAGTGGGACATTGACCACTTAAATTATTTATGTGGTCTGTACAACACGGGTAATAAGATTTGTGTGAATGCATATGCCGGCCTATTATTTTTCAGATAAAATAATAAATTCAGTAACCGAGTGGTAATAATATATATACATATTATATTTTCAAGATCTGACGGATCTAAATAAATACCTGACAAATAGCATGTTAATGTCTTACCATCTTGATATGTAATGACGTGGCAGTTGTATGGAAAAGTCGTGTGGACACTTGTTGATAAATGACTCTTCTCTGTTAATCCGTCATTGGTCGCCGTATCTGTGCTGGCGTAAGCTTTAACCAAAGACAAAGCATTAACCAAAAGACAAAGCCAGCCCGTTATAGTGCCGCTATCATGAAGTAGGCGGTTCTTTTTTCGGGAAATTGTCAAAATATACACGAACTTTCTCGTTTCTCCAATTTTTTTTTTTTTTTTCTCTGAACAAACAGTTTATTAATAAAAATAGGCTCAGTCCGAGACACAAGAAAAGGGTCCAAACGGGTCCAACAAGAAAAAAAAACAGATTTCCTAAAACACACTAAAGCCTAAGACCCAAAACTAAAAACTAAATTAAAAGCCCAATAAACAAAAACAAAGGACCCAAGAAGGAAACCCTTTGCCAAAGAAACCCTAAAACATGAATCCGCCGCCAAGGAGCCGTACGAACGAGAAATGGCCGGAAGAACGCGACGGAAACTGAATTTTGATGAGCACGAGCACGTACGAACGAGAAATGGCCGGAAGAACGCGACGGAAACTGAATTTTGATGAGCACAGACCGGAGAGGAGGAGCGTTAGAGCCACAGGTCGGCGAAATGGATCGAGCGCGCAAGCTCTGGACGAATACAACTCAGGAGAAGACACGGGACCACTATGGATAGCCATCGGAACCTCAAATCTTCGAGAATACCGCCACCACAACACCGAAACCACCACGCAGCAAACAGACCGGAGAAAACAGCAAACGAATTAGGGGAAGTTCTCGAAGTCTCAACTCAACCGGGGGAAGAAAATCAAAGCCGAATAGGAACTGCACAACTGATAACCCCCATTCGACCGCCGAAGAAACCTCCAAAGAGCCAGATCGGCGAATTAACAGAAGCTTCGTCGACTGGAAGCAAAAGGGTCCAAACCCGGTGAGAGAGGAGAAAGAGCAGCAGAAAAACGGCGAAAAAACAATGAAAACACCATCTTCCGCCATGCTTCGCCGCACTCCGCCTCCAACTCCGGCAAGACCAAACACGAAAGAACTATTCTCGTTTCTCCAATTTAATACACGTATTATCACGTCTCCATAAACAATTCTGAACATTTTGTTTTAAATCAAATTTATTCACAAATTTTCAAAATCACCGTTTTTTAAGATATATTGTTAACTCCGTAAACAGAAGTTAATGACTCCGTTAATATTCCGTTGTTGTGGCTATTAAATGAAACAGTGTGTTTTACTCATTAAAACTCTTTCTCTCATTTTGTCAAATAATATACGAACTAACCCGTTTGTCCAATTTACTACACAAACTATCTATCTCTCTCAAGGAATCTATGAAACTTCATGGCTCAACTTCAAAGCATCAGAACAAACCGATGGATATAGTTGGTTCCGCTCCATAAACCAATCTCTTATTTTATTGTATGAATTCGCCTCTGAGGTAATAATAATTATAGGGTTTTCTGATTCTCGACTATCTACCGGATATTAGAGAATTAATCAATTTCTAACCTTTTTAGGGAAATTATTTTTGTATTATTTTGGGTCTCAATCTTTGCGTCTTGTGCATATGTTGATCGGAATTAGGATTCATGTATTTAGTTTGCCAGTTAAATTGACCCTAAATTTCAGTTGGTTATGCTCGATTTTGTTCAATTGATGGCAAATATGTAACTTTGGCCTAACTATCAGGTTGTTCATTTGTTTCTGGTTTTAGGATGTGAACATTTTGTTCTTAGATCTTGTTCTTTTATTGATTTTTTCTTTTATCTCTAAGTATTTGAGTTCGCTAGGAATGCAGCCCGGGACAATCCGGAATTTTCCGAATCCCTATTCGATTAAAAAAAAATTTGAGGCCATTGTTTAATATTTTATTATTATTTTTATTATTATTATTTTATGCATATAATTTTTTAAAAAAAATTAAACAAATTAAACATTTTTATTTTATAATATATAAATTTTATTAATTAAATTCAAATTTTATAAAAAATAATTTTACTTTATATATAGTTTTTACTCATATATTTGAAACAAATTTTTACATATATTTTGTAAATATACACATGATATTTATTTATAAAAATAGATTTTTTTTTTTTTTAAATAATGGATCCCACAAAAAATAGGACCCTATATAAGTGTTTTGTTCAAATTGTGCCAAGACCGACTCTGAATGCAGCAAGGGACAATAAGAAGACTCGTATTGTTCCTCGACACATCCAGCTCGTTGTGAGAAACGATTAGGAACTAAGCAAACTACTTGGAGATGTGACTATTGCCAATGGAATAGTGATACCTAACATCCACAATCTCCTTCTCCCCCAAGAAGGCTGGTCCTTCAAAGACTACCGAAGAAGACTAAGTCTAGTTATAAAGTCATGTAATCCTGGAATATGGTTGGTATCAGATAATGCTTAGAACTGTTTTTTGTGTTACATTTTGTTAGCAATGGAAGTTCTGTTGTACTA
>CM071721.1:719810-732851 GCA_036630335.1 Physaria fendleri | reverse complement strand
GCAATGTTGCATAGCAAAAAGGAGGCATTGAAGTTCACTTTCTAATGGTGATAGTAGATGTTTCCCTTTTGCATGACTCCCATCAATATACTTTCCTTTTGAATTACGAACAATCCATTCTGCACCAGTTGCTTGATTGTTATAAAAAGCACCATCAAAGGTGTATTTTAACCCACCAAATAGAGGTTTTTGCCATAATTTGGTTGGTTAAAATACCAAATGGAGGTTTTGCCATAATTTGGTTGGTTAAAATACAACTTTGGATTTGGATTTGGTGGAAAAATATCAAACCAAACTCAAATTGTTAATCTATATAAATACATAGACAGTACTTTTTGCTTTTATTCTCTAAAAATTTGAATCTGGTACAAGTGGATATCCGAAAAATATTCAAAATTTTAATTAATTTTATTGGCATAATTTTGTTCATATGTTTTATATAATATATATAAATTAATTATATAATACCCCTATTCTAACAATTTATACAAACATTACACTTTTTTTATATCTAAAGAATTGAAATTCATACTCAACCCAAAATATCTATATTTTTTTGTAATCAAATTATAAAATTCAAACCATATATATATTTTTTTTTTGTCAATACTTATTTTATTTGATTGGGGTAGAGAAATACATAGTTTAGGTCCAAGATATTACATATGGTAAATTTATCAATCTAGCTTGTTTAACAAGCATATCCGCCTCATTATTCTGCAACCTAGGGATGAATTGGAATCTTAGATATGGTCTGACAGAAACGGCTTTCCTGCATATGTCTTCGATGAGTGGTGAGATTGTGGTTGCAAGATGCTGGTCTTCAAAGGTTTCGATAGTTGAGACACGTTGTAGGTGTCTGTTAATAGTATCAACTACAGTTTTTACGTCAGAGAAGATAATAGTGCCTGGAGCTCCTAAGGTTGAGATCTTTAAGCACGCCTCGTAAATAGCCTGTTCCTCGGCCTGGGATGGAGTTACAATTGCCTGAAAAGCTCCTCTAGCGTGGATTATGGTTAGGTTGTCTTGCGCGTAGTAGATCCAGGCAATACCAATGTTTGAGGATTCGCAGCTCCAAGAAGCGTCAACGAAACAGTGTGGTGTGGAGTGTAGGGCTGCTATAATATGAGATGTGGTGGATCTTACAGGTGGTGAGGTATTTTGGGGTGGCCTTCCATGTGTAATCCATAATATGAGATGTGGTGGATCTTACAGGTGGTGAGGTATTTTGGGGTGGCCTTCCATGTGTAATCCAAAACTGGTGGTCTTCAACGGCTGCATTGATTATATCAGGGATAGGTATACGAACTGTGTTGAAGTGTAAATTGTTTCGAGCTTTCCATAAATGCCATCCTATAAATGTCGAGAATGGGGAAGCAGACTTGGATTCCTTATCCCACAATGAGGAGATGAAGTCTAGTGCAGAGAGATGTCTGGATTGTAAAGCCTGTGGTAGCGGTAATGTCCAGATCTCTTTTGCTACAGGACAATGCAGAAAGAGGTGGTCCAAAGTTTCCGAGTTCGCGTTGCATAAGGCACATGTATCGTCTAGGGGAATCATTCATGATAGCATGTTCCTTAGAATGGGAAGCTCGTTATGTAGAAACTTCCACCAGAAGTTTTTTATCTTCGGTGGGGGGCTAAATGTCCAGAGCTTTCTACATATCATGGTGGTTAGGTTGGACATTAATGTTGATGTTGATGAGGGTGGATTGTGTTGTTGATACAAGAAGTTGTACCCTGTCTTGACAGAGTATTGACCATTTGTTGTATACGACCAAATTGGTCTATCTCTATTGGACGTTCCCTGTCTTGACAGAGTATTGACCATTTGTTGTATACGACCAAATTGGTCTATCTCTATTGGACGTTGGAGAGGCCTGGTGTGTATAATGTGGGGGATATCTCCCGGGTGGATCATTTGCCTTAACTTCTGCTCATCCCAGCTCCGTAAGTAATCCTTCATAAGATCTTGCGGGATTTTGAGTACATCTTTGACATGAAGAGAGCGGGTCTGGGGTCTTTAGGTGGTTTGGACATGATCCACTTATCTTCCCATAAGTTTGTGTCCTGTCCTGAGGCTATCTGCATCCCAATATGGGACTTAATAAGCTGGATTCCTTGACATATGTTTTTTCATCCTAAACTCGAGGTTTTTGTGCTAGTAGCATCAAGGACACGTCCATTTCTAAAATATTTAGCTCTTAATACCTTGGAGAGTAGTAGGTTTGGTTGAGATTAGATTCTCCAGACCTGTTTAGCAAGTAAGGCTTGATTGAAAATTCTCAGGTTACGAAATCCAATTCCCCCAACATATTTTGGCACAGCCATAGTTGTCCATTTAACCCACGGTATTGGTCTTCTGTCCTTTGAAGAAGTCCACCAAAATTTTCTAATTTCTTGTTCTATCTTAATAAGAAGTTGATTCGGTATCATGAAGCACTGCATCACATAGGCCGGAAGCGCTTAGATGATAGACTTAATCAATACTTCTTTACCCGCTTGACTAAGAAATTTGCCCTCCCAGCTGTGTAGCAAGAGTCATTGTTGACTTAGATAAGTTTATTTCTTGGCAAGCTATATCCGCATAGGTTCCCAAGATCAATTTGAGGTTTGAGGCTTCAGTGATAGATGCCTTACACATTACTAGGGAATCATCAGCAAAGAGTAAGTGTGTTATCGGTGGGGCTGATAATGCGGCTTTGAAGCCAGTGATTCTCTCGTCCTTGACTACTTTCTGGAGCAGGTATGAAAGTCCTTAGGAACAGAGCAGATAAAGATATGGAGATAGAGGGTCTCCCTGACGGAGACCACAAGAGGGATTGATCTTGTTGCTAGGTTTGTCGTTGATGAGGAGGGAATAAGAGACTGTGCGAACACACATCATGATCCAGTCTATCCAAATGCTTGAGAATCCAAGTTTTTGTAAGATATACTATAAGTAGTCCCATCTGATTCTGTCGAAAGCCTTTGTAATATCTAGTTTTAGTGCCATATGTTGCTCCTTCCTTTTTCTCCTCTTAAGTGAATGTAGTGATTCGTGAGCAATGAGCACATTGTCAATGATAGAGCGACCAGGTAGAAAAGAGGTTTGATGCGGCAATATGATTTGGTGTAATATGCGTTTTAGTCTGTTTGCCAGGACCTTTGAGAGTATCCTATACAAGACAGAGCACAGACTAATTGGTCTAAAGTGGGTTGGTTGTGTTGGAGGGTAAACCTTGGGTATAAGGCATATGTAAGTGTGGTTGATGTCTGGATCAATCTGCCTGGAGGAGAGAGTTTTTTTGAATGTAGTGGACTATGCGTGGACCTAATGCATCCTATTGTTTCTGGTAGAAACCCGGTGTGAATCCGTTTGGACCTGGGGCTTTGTCTTGATGCATATGGAATACGACTGTACGAACCTCCTCAACATTTATGGGCGCGGTGAGCATTTGATTCATATCCTCTGTAACTTTGGACTGGAGTTGTGGTAGTGGGTCATGAAGTGTTGCAATCGGTTGGTTAAAGATATTTCTGAAATGATCCTTTAGGCAGGATTGTATATCAACCGGGTCCATGAGTGAGTTTCCGTGAGGGTCTTGTAAGACAACGAGTCTATTGATGAATCTCCTCTGCTTGAATTTAGCTTGGAAAAACTTTGAGTTCTTATCTCCTTGTTTAAGCCAAGTAACCCGACTCTTGATTCTCCATCTCTCCTCTTCCATTTTGGTGAAATGTAGGAGTGCTTCCTTTGTTTGTGTAATGGCTGAGTGGTTCAATGGATATTGGTTATGAAGAAATTTCAGGTGCTTTTGCAATGATATAATCCATCTTGCAGCATTTGGAACTATAGTTTGCCTCCAGGAGTTTAGTTTTCTTTGTAATCTCTTTATCGGTGGTCGGAGCCAAGCCAGTCTTGGTTAGTCACCATGGCAAAAGGATGCATAGAATTCCAGGCAGGGTTTGCAAAAATGGCATCCAATGTGCATTGGATTTGATGAGAGTGTCTGGTACCCTGCCATGTATATTTCCGCCCTTTGTTTGAATTTGCTTGAGTGATAGGGATTGTAACATGTTGTCGAAGAGTTTACAGCTTTGGAGAGTTCGTTTTGGTCCGCCTCTCTTCTGCGAGGGATGTGCAATGTCGTTGAAATCGCCTAGACATATGAGTGGTTGATTGAACAAGTTGTTATGGTTTGCTTCATTGATGATGTATTTCCATAGCTCCTTCCGTGGTTTACGTATTGGGTGCCCGTAGATGTAGATGATACAGAAAGAATAGTTACAAGACTCTGCTTTCATTATATTAAAATTTAAACATGGTGGATAAAGGAAATTGATGGTTATACTAGACCTCCAAAAGATAGCTAAGCCACTGCTAGAGCCAGTGGCTGGGATTACAAAAGACGACTCAAACCCTAATTTAGACACAAGACTTTGAACATAGACTTGACAATTTTTGGTTTCAACAAGGAACAGGACCTCCGGCTTATTGACTTGGCAAAGACGCCTTAGATGTTGAATTGTCAAAGGGTGTCGTAGCCCTTGACAATTCCAGTGACAGATGATCATGGCTGCTCTGGTGGTTGAGAAGGGGCCACCGATTCCGTTGCTTGAGTTGTTCCTCTTCCTTTGTTACCAGTACCCTTTGTTCCAAAGTTTCAGCCTCAATCACTTCTTCTATAGAATCAGAGCTATCTCCTGCTTCCACTGCCTTGTTTGGAACCATTTTTGCTTCAGGGTTCAACTGTGTGGGGAGGTCTTGATCAATGGGAGACAGAAAGAAATCGTTTAGCTCTTGGGTCCAGTTTGGCTCATCTTAGATGGGGCAAAGCTCTGGTAGAGGCGGGAAGTTGAGAAGAGGGAAGTCATCCTCTGTAAGTGGCTCAATCTGTTCATGAATGCCAACTTGCGGGTTTGTGTTGCTGGAAGAAGCATCTTTTCCATGTCTCTTTGTTGGTGGAGTGCCAACTTGCGGGTTTGTGTTGCTGGAAGAAGCATCTTTTCCATGTCTCTTTGTTGGTGGAGTTTGAGTGGTTGGTGCGATCTGAACAGAGTTTGGCGTGTTGTTTTAAGTAACTGCCCTTACGCTGGTTAGCGGTGTTGTCTTGGGAGAGTTGCGGGGAATTGAATGGTAACTGGCGGTGTTGTGGATGAAGAAATTAGCTGAGTGTTTTAAGGAGAGCCTGGAGTAGGTAACAGAGGTGGAAGTTGACTCCTGTTGGGATGAAGTTCTCCGGGAGGGTTAAACACTGTGAGTTGATGATTCTGATCTGGAACTTGGTGGGGAGGGAGGCTGTTAGGACTTCCTCTAATAGGACCACCTTGGATCCTGATGAGGTTAAGGTTGCACTCTCTTATAGTGTGTAGCATGGATCCACAGAACGTATAGAAATTTCGAAGCTTCTCATAGAAAAACTGGATAAGAACAGGTTCGGGGTTTGGTGGGAACTGGATCCTCTGCGCAAATTTGAGCTTTGCATTAATATTGAGTCGGACCCGGACGAGATGGTTGTTTCCCGGATGGTAGAAAGACTTCCTTGTCTTGTAATCAACCCCTTCACCAATTTTGTTCCCAAGGTCAATGATTGCAGACTGATGGCAGTACACCTTACCGCATTGTCGAGTTTGTAGCGTCTCTGGCTCAGGTAGAGTCAGGGGCGTTACAGCCACGGCTGATTGTTATACTGATCCATCATTCTCACTTCGTTGCTAAAGACAGCACGGATAGTCCCATCATCTTGAACCGTGACTGCGGATTTATCTCCAATTTTCCAGAGATCAACCAGGGTTTCACAACGAAGGTGAGCGTTTTGTGAATGGTGGAGACGTAGGGTTTCACAACGAAGGTGAGCGTTTTGTGAATGGTGGAGACGTCGGACAATCAGAGTAGACTGAGCACGATGGTTTGCCTGTATCTGGGCTTGCTCCGAGATCATGGTTGGTGGGTCCGAGGCTCCCAGCGTCAGTTGAGCAACAGCGATGGAAAGGAAGTCTTCCATGGGGGTGCTGATAGTAATACAGAGATGGTAGTATAAGCTTGGATGTTGTTTGTTGGGTGAGGAAGTGAGAACTCGGAGGGAGGAGGATTTAAAGAGCTTTGAGGGGAAGCTAGACTGTCTCCTGTTAGGGATAGAACATAGGTCATAATGAAACGTGGGTTGTATTTGCGAGGGAAGCAGAAGTAGTGATTAGGTGGGATAGGTGGTGTGTGCAGCCGGGGTAGAGATTTTCCGTGGACCAAGATAATTCCAAGTTCGAGGTGAAGTCGAAGAGTCGGGGGATTAGAGAAGGGATTTTCCGTGGACCAAGATAATTCCAAGTTCGAGGTGAAGTCGAAGAGTCGGGGGATTAGAGAAGGAGGGTGAATATTTGTTCGAGTAAGATATAGGTAGGATCTTGTAGGTGGAATAGCTAAGAGAGAGAGAAACATGATTGGGCGGTGGATGGGGATGGTATCGGAAACTGGGATTTCTGTAACACGCGGAGGAGATGATGATGATAAGAGTTTTGGAAATCGGAGAAATTAGAGGTGAATAGGTGCAGGTAATAATTGGATTATGGGGGTTTTGATTAAATAAGAGATTGTGAGTGATGATAAAGGTAGATTTTTGATGATTTTGAAGCGATTTAGGGTATAGATTTCCATTTGGGAGATTTAGTAAAAATTTGTTTTCAGATAATCGAATCGATAGAGAGAAGAAGAGAGAAGTTTAGAATGAGAAGACATGAGAGAGAAACAATTACCAGATAGTTTTTTCAGGTTAATCATATGCTTTTAAACACTTTTTTTATAATGATATTTTATTGATAATAAGTTTGGGTTACAAGAAAACTATTGTCACACCCACGATATAGTGTAGGGTTTGTGAGATAGTCGTGCTTTCTTGGCACACAAGTTTTCATTACAGAGATGAACACGGTTTATGGAAACACTTATTAAAGAGATTAAGATTATACATAGATAATGAATAATTGATAAATAATTTTAAATGTATAAATTAGTTCAAATCTATAAAATAAAATTTAAAAGGTAACTAAAATGTTTTTTTTTTGAAAAAATAAATATAGATTATTTTAAATCCATAGAAATCTAATAATAATTTAAAATGTTTTTTTTTTGAAAAAATAAATATAGATTATTTTAAATCCATAGAAATCTAATAATAATTAAAAGTTTCCAATTTTTTTTTTTTTTTTTTTCTGATAGCATTACATCTAATAATTTAGAAAACAAAGAGTTGTTGTAGTTCCAAAAGATTTATATAGATTATTTACGAAAAATAAAAAAAAAACTGGAGTATTATTTTAGTGGGAAAAATTCCGAAACCGTAATTCGCCGATGACCTTTATGTCGTATGCGTTGTCTCGTGTGGCTCCGAGAAAATTCAATTGAAAGAGGCGAAGAAGCTCGAACTAATCTACGCATCGTCCAGCTTTGATCGCGCACCTGAATCTCATCAATTGAAAGAGGCGAAGAAGCTCGAACTAATCTACGCATCGTCCAGCTTTGATCGCGCACCTGAATCTCAGTTCCACAGTTCCTTTACTTTTGTCAAGTACTTGTGCCTATCAATTTCAGTTTCTTCCGATTGAGGATTTTGGCGTGTTTGGATCTGCATCAATTGGTGTGGCAATCCTTCTCCGTTCCTTATCCATCTATCGATTTCGTTATAATTTACTCTTCTCTTTCGGGTTGATTTTGGTTGTGGTTTCAAATGATCAATGGAGATGAGGAATCATCGAGAGTCCCTTCTCTAGATTTTTCTGATCAATTACTGCACAAGGGAAGCGGTCGGGATGGTTCGCCTGGTTCTTCGTTACATTACTCGTCTTGTGGTGAATCAGATTTTGAGCGGTACTGTAGTGCGAATTCGGCTTTGGGAACGCCAAGTATGTGCAGCTCCACAGGACCTTTTCAGGATTCGTTGGAATCTGAATTTGGATCTTTGAAGGGAAGTTTTTTGTCTGGGGATGCCACGGAGTTTGAGAATTTTAGCTTGGGACCAAGTCTAATAAATCTCTCCTCTTTTAATAAGACACGATTAGGGTATCGAGGAACCCAGTTTTCTGATGAGACTATTGCACCCAGGTTAAACTCTGGGAATGTGAACACCGATATGATCCAAGAAACTGGATGTAGTGAAGTTAAGTGTGGTGATTTGATGGATGGTGAAGCTACAATTGAAAATGATTACATCAATCAGTTGGCTGAAAGGGAAGACAAGGAGGTGATGTGTAGATCAGATTCACAATTGCATACAAATTTAGATAGAACATATGGAAGTTCAATAGATGATGAACATTCTGATGGTGATGACTCCACTTAGTGATACATGTGATCATTCTCCTAACTATGTTCCACAGGATTTAGAGTATGTAAAGCAGCCTAAAGATGTAAACGATAATCCATTTCTCATTAATTCTTCCACTGCCTTTGGTACAAATGATTGGGATGAGTTTGAGCTTGAAGCCACAGAACTTGCTGACACTCATTTTGACTTCAGCGGGTTTGAGAAGCGTGATAAAGGGTGTTCTGGAAATGAAGGGATATCTACAAAATCATTTTCAGTAGCTTTACAAAACCCTCCAGATGTAGCTCACACCGAGAAGGAGAAGAGCATACAAACATTACTGTGAGAAATAGACATTCTCCAGATGTAGGTGACTTTTGTGCAAATTTTGAAGATATACTAAGATCTCAAGATTTAACTGTCTTGACTCAAAGGGACCAAGGTAACATAGCAAGAGACGGCACCACTGCCAGTGATTTTGGATACCTGAAAGCAGAAGACAAAACTCTGGAGGTTCCTCAATCACTGGTAACAGATGGGTCTCTTCGTGACAGTTGGCTAAGCAACAATCAAACTGAAGATAGACCTGTAGTTATGAACTACCTTCAATCATGCAGCGCTAACAAGTTCCTAGATAATACACCAATTGAGTTAGGAAATTCTTCAGGTGGAATTTGTGACCTAGATGGTGATGGACTACTTCACAAATCATATGATAATGGAAAACAGTCGGATTCATTTAGAGAGTGCAGCTCAAAACAATTGTCCGCATCACGGAACTCTGATAAATTATCATCGAATCCTGTAACAAATGCCTTACAAGTCATTTACACACAACCTAAGGTCAGATGTTTAATATGCATTATCTACTTTGAATTTTCTCTGCCTGTCAAATCTACTTGTAATGTAGAATGGTCCTTGTTTTATGCCCAATTCTGTTGGATTTCCATGCTCTGTTTCTGGGTAAACAGTGCATTTCAGTTTATTATGTTCCTGAGGGTTTAACTGGATTTTTGTTCTACAAGTGTGGTGTTACTGTCCCCACTATTAAGTCACGTGTTCATTACCAAGGGTTCCTGCAATTTGTAAACTTCATGGATTCTACTTTATCGTTTTCATTTGTTTTTTTCGTTGTTATATGTAGTGTAATGGTTTCAGATTACTCATCTTGCAGAAGGAGAACACAGAGCTTAACGACTTCTATGATGACCTGGTTCATGATATGGAAGAAATACTGCTTGACTCTGGTGAATCATCGGGGGCAAGATTTTCTAAGAATGACAAGATGTTCCAACTACAGCTCTCTATGCCTAACAGAGATGGGGGAGAAACTACTACAACTTCTGGTCTAGATGATTCATCTCCAATGGTTTCCCACCGATTTAGGATTGACAGGGTTGAAGTTGTCGGAGTAAAGAGAAAAAAAGGTGATGTCTCATTGAGTGAAAGACTGGTTGGGGTGAAGGAATACACAGTGTATATCATAAGTGTATGTAGTGGGAAAGACAAGTGGGAAATTGAAAGGAGATACCGTGACTTTTATAGTCTCTACCGTCGATTGACATCTTTATTTGCTGATCAAGGCTGGAGGCTTCCTACACCTTGGGCGTCTGTGGAGAGAGAATCCAGGAAAATATTTGGAACATCGCCCAATGCCGTTGCTGAAAGGACTGTCCTTATTCAAGATTGTATAAATTCAGTTCTCCAGTCGCGGTTTTTTCCCACACTTCCAAATGCGTTACTTCGGTTTCTGTCCCCTCAAGATGCATATGCTAATTCTTCTGGGTCAGAATATATATTATCTACAACAGGTTCTGCTGGCATCACTGCTATTACAACAAGTTCTTCATATGGAAATACCATCTCGTTCATTGTTGATATTCGACCTCACAAATCATTAAAGCAGTTGTTAGAAGCTCAGCATTACATTTGCGCTGGATGCCACAGATACTTTGATGATGGAGCCACTCTTGTGCGGGACTTTGTGAAAGCTCTTGGATGGGGCAAGCCTCGGCTTTGCGAATATACTGGTCAATTGTTTTGTTCTTCCTGCCATACAAATGACACTGCGGTTTTACCAGCAAGAGTGTTACATCATTGGGATTTTAACCGTTATCCAGTTTCTCAATTGGCAAAATCATATCTGGATTCCATACATGAGCAGGTAAATTTAGGTCGAGCAATATTTGATGTATTTATTGCCATTTTCTGGACTAAGACTGTGAGGGAGAACACTAGCAATTGCAGTATCATTCTCAATTTGAAATATCACAGAGTTGTTCCAGTGCATGCTGACATTATGTGTTCAAGCATATTCATTGATCCTGCCATATTTCCTCATTGAGCAAAAATTCAGTGTGCTGACATTATGTGTTCAAGCATATTCATTGATCCTGCCATATTTCCTCATTGAGCAAAAATTCAGTGCTGGAGTGGAGCCATGACGTATTGATGTAGTTTACGTTGTAGAAAAGGATAACTTCTTCTGGTTTAATTGTGTTTGTCCCTATTTAAGCTTCTATTGTCCACCAGTGTTTACATTTTGCAGTTACTTATCATCAGCTGGGTCATTGCTTTAATCTCATACTCACTTGAAGATATGGTTAATGTCTGAAAAATCCTTTTTTGCAGCCTATGCTTTGTGTCAGTGCGGTCAACCCATTTCTGTCCTCGAATGTACCTGCACTCAACCATATAATGAGCATCCGAAAAAGAATAACCATTATGCTTCCATATTTACGCTGCCCATTCCGCAAGACCCTCAACAAAGGACTCAGTTCTCGGAGATACCTTCTAGAGAGCTCTGATTTTTTTTCTTTGAGAGATCTCATTGATCTTTCAAAAGGGCCATTTGCAGGTGAATTTCTTTTCCTGAACCAAGATTTGAAATTCATGTTTGTCTGCGGTCATGCTTAACTCTCATTACATACCCTTCTTCATACTTGCGCATGCTAACGTATTGATGGAATTTTTTTTCAAAAGATAATGAAGTTAGATTCCGATTCCATATATCTATAGCAATTGATTTACATGTCAATTCTGCGCTGCTGCTTGTTTATGTTTAACAAGTTTATATTTCCTTGCACTTTCAACCTTTGTTGAAGAAATTTAAAGACACTAACATAAAAAAATTGCAGCACTTCCTGCAATCGTTGAGACTATTAGGAAGAAAATACTGGAGCATATAACAGAGCAGTGTCTTGTTTGTTGCGATGTGGGGGTTCCCTGTAATGCCCGACAAGCTTGTGACGACACATCCTCTTTAATATTTCCATTCCAGGTCAGCATCTACATTATATGGTTGCAATTAATATAGAAAACATCTTCTCCTTGATGGTATTTGGTGGATTTTCTCTTCTTTTCTTTTCTTGTTCATAGTCTATACTTTTATTCATAACAATTACAGTGTGTTGGGAGAAGAAATAGAGAGTTTACAAGGAGTGAACCTAACAAGATGACTGATAAAAACTGAAGCACAATATGACACCCTATGGCCACCCCAATGCTTAAATATACCACACACTTCTCCATTATGACAAGGGAGAAAACTTTTGATATCAGACTCCAAACTGACGCAGATTGTATACCACACACTTCTCCATTATGACAAGGGAGAAAACTTTTGATATCAGACTCCAAACTGACGCAGATTGATTTTTTTTATTTATGGAGACGACATACCTAAAAGCATGGATTGCATAAGTGATAAGACAAAATCAGAAGGGTTTCTCAATTGGTTTCTTCTTGAAAATGGCTTCCCAAGCCAAAGAAGGAAACGGAGCCCTTTTGTCCATAAACTCCTTGACGGCCTTAACATTAACAGCAAACCCTTTTTGGTTTAAGGAATGGATAGCCAACTGAGCTTGTTCGACGCCCTTTACTCTGCACAATGCATCAACCAATCCAACAAAAGTAGGGACGTTTGGAGAGTGACCAGCCTCAAGCATCTCACCACAAAAAGCAAGAGCATCATCAAGCATGTTGCAATTATACATTCCCTGAACCAAGACACCATAACTGAAGGCATTTGGGACGATCCCATTGGACTGCATTTTCCTGAAAATCCTCTTAGCGTCTTCAATTTTATGAGCTTTGCAAAACCCCTCAGCCACAGCAGTGTAGATAACGACCTCAGGGATTGTACCCTTGTCACGCATCAACCCGAATAGCTTCATTGCCTCCTGAACTAGCCCATCTTTGCAGAGACCGTCAAGCATAGCGACGGCGTTCGGAATCAGACCTCCTTCCTTCATCTTCTTGAAGATCTCATCGGAATCTTCAGGCTGGCTTGTTTCTTTCTGGGGGTTTTGTTCCCTTTTGGGTGTTTCCCGTGAATCCTCCTGATTCACTCCCAGTTTGAACTGTTCTAGGAAGCCATGGTCAGACAGAGTGTTACCACTCTTTCTATGGTTGTGGGCTTGTCTTGTTCTAGGAAGCCATGGTCAGACAGAGTGTTACCACTCTTTCTATGGTTGTGGGCTTGTCTAGCTGGTGGTTCTCTGTGAGAGTTGGAACTTCTCTCCCGTCGCAAGGGTCTGTTGGGTAGAGGTTCTGGAGGGTTCTGCTCCTGTTCTTGACCATTTGAGACAAAACGTGTTGCTGTATTCGACAGCGTCGTAATACGAATCTTCTTGGCCATCTGTCTCCCAAAAACGACAACTTTCAAGGAGGGCATCATGAACGCGATCTCTACCGCCTCTGATTCGGAAAGCTTAGGGTTTTGCAGATTTTGACCGATGGGATCAAGGATGAGGAGACATAG
>CM071721.1:501019-514568 GCA_036630335.1 Physaria fendleri | reverse complement strand
CGGGTTAAACTCCTGGAGAAATTCAGGTGAAACTCGAGAAAGCTTTTGAGCTCATCAGAAACCATAGTCGGGTTTCTTTTGCATTAACTTTTCATAAGGAGAAACCTTGTTAAGCAATAGAGAACCTGTCCTGTTAATAATAAACACTGCAGCCAAGATGCATTCACTCCAATATATAAGAGGAACGTTAGATTGGAAAAGAAGAGCACGAGCTACATTGAGTAAATGCTGATGTTTACGCTCCACGACAGAGTTTTGTTGAGGAGTGTAAGCACAGCTAAATTGGTGAATCATACCTTGCTCCCTTACCAATTCTGGAAAATTCAGTTCTGGGGCATTGTCACTGCGAATTGCTTTTATTCTTGCACCAAATTGTGTCATTATAAATTGGACATAAGCAGGAAAGACAACTGAAACTTCTGCTTTATTTCTTAACATGTAAACCCAAGTAGCCCTTGTACAATCATCTACAACAGTCAAGAAATACTTGAAACCTTCTACTGATTCAACAGAAAAGGGACCCCAGATATCTAAATGAACCAAATCAAAAGGATTAGAAGCCAAGTGATTGTTAGAAACAAATGGAAGCCTTTTCTGTTTAGCTAGAGGACAGACATTACAATGATGATTCTTATTACTAGAAAAATTTAAAAGACCTGACATGAAATGAAGTTTTGCTGATGAAGGATGGCCTAGTCTCCTATGCCATATGTCTTCAGAAACTTGAACAGAACCACAAAAATCGACAGCATGATCAATAGAGGTAATAGCAGCTTTATTTTCCAGCACATACAGACCGTGCATAAGAGACCCTCTACCAATCGTCAAGCCCCGAGTATGGTCCTGAATTTCACAGAAATTTTCATGAAAATTAGCAGTATAATGTTGATTTGATAATAAGGAACTAATACTCAAAAGATTAAACTTGAAAGATTCAACATAAAGAACATTGTAAAGAACTATATGTTCTGTGACCCGGACGGTTCCTGAGCAGCTAATAGAGACTCTTGTACCATTCGGTAGTGACACAGTGACTCCTTTTATGGGAGTGACCTGACTAAACAAACTGAGATCAGAACACACATGACTTGTTGCACCACTATCTATGATCCAAGAACCACTAGGTAATGAATCATAAATAGCTGACAAACAGTGATGTTGAAAAGCAAATAAAAATTGATTTGAAAAATTTTGAGAAACCACTTTTGACATGTTACCCGCTGTAGAGGTAATGTTACCCGCTGTAGAGGTAATTGCCATAGCTCCATGATCAGTAATTGTTGCAGTTTGACGAGCAGGAGCAGAATCCATGGCTTGATTACTGTTAACAGAGAGCTGGTGAATGAACATTTGAACCTGATCCTTAGAAAATTTACTGAGGTCAAGACTACAAGCTCCTGTTGAAGAAGAAGCACCAGTTTCTACCATAGCATTTGCTACCACATTATTCTGTTGATTCGGGTGAAACTGAGCTGAGGAGTATTGGTTTTGCTGAGAATTCTGCGGATAAGACTGAACAGGTTTGTTTCCTTTGAAGCCGTTGTTGTACTGACTCTGACTATTGTTGTTCTGATTCGCAGACTGAGAAGAATTGGCATTGTTGTTGTACTGACTCTGACTATTGTTGTTCTGATTCGCAGACTGAGAAGAATTGGCATTGTTAGAGAACTTGTGACCAGGAGGATACCCATTGAGCTTGTAACATTTCTGGATTGTGTGACCGAGACGACCGCAGTGAGTGCAAACAGGTCTTTGAGAGTTAGACCTATAATTGACTGCAAAAGCAGCATTTTCACTTAAACCATTGTATCCTCCTGTGTTATCCATCACCTGAAAAGCAACATTCTCAAGTTTTGTAGCTGGCTTGATATTCTTCTGCCTTTCGTCTTGAATTACTAAGTTGAAAACATCTTCAATATTAGGTATAGGCTTTAACATCAGGATGTGTCGACGAGTTGCTTCATAGGATTCATTTAAACCCATCAAGAACTTTGTAACTCTACTTCTTTGTTGCACATTTAAACCCATCAAGAACTTTGTAACTCTACTTCTTTGTTGCAGTTTCTCCCACAAACCTGAAGCATTGCACTCACACTTCCCACAAGTACATATTGGCAACTCAACATAATTCTTATACTCTTCCCAAAGAGTAATAAGCTCTGTAAAGTAAGTACTAACATCCATTGAGCCTTGTTGAATATTACTTAGACGCTGTTCTATCTCAAAGACCCTAGGTGCATCATCTTGTTTGAACCGAGACATGAGATTCTTCCAAATACTTTCTGCAGTGGACATATACAAAAGACTCTGTCCAATCTTCTTAGAAACAGAATTCATTAACCAAGTGGCAACCATGTCATTGCATCTAGACCAAGAACCAGCATCTCTATGATTATCTGGAGGTTTAACAATACTACCATCTACAAACCCCAACTTATTCCTGACATTCAAGGCCATTCTTATACTTCTACGCCAAGCAGGAAAATCAGATCCAGTACTCAATTTATCAGAAACCAATACAAGACCAGCGTGATCTGAACTATGCAAGAAATAGGGATTCTCATACTGATCTGTAACTTGATGAATGTTACCTGGATTCTGGTTAGATCCATTTTGATTTTGCTGCGTAGGGTTATTAGCTTGATCCATGAAGAAACGAGAAAAGAAGGCAGACGAAACGAAATCGAGAACAGAGAGGAACCGAAAGCTGAAATCTCAATTCAGATCAAGAACCGAGGAGCGATGCGGAAGACGATGAACGAACAATCGGAGGAAGAGATTGCTCCGATGGCAAAGATTGAAAGAGAATGAAACGAGAATGAAACGAATAGAAAAGGAATCACGAAATTGAAATCTCCATTGGAGATCAACAAGAAAATCATCGATTGAAGAAGATGAGCTCTGATACCATTTTAGATTCGAGAATAGGGAAAGGATGATTTTCTTATTGATTAGTAAAAGAAGTACAAGGTTCAACAGCTTATATACTAAGCTGGATTAGTTACAACTTAACTAACGTAAAACAGAATTATAAACCTAAACAACACAATAACCAAATACAAAACCTGAAAGAGAAAAGACTAAAGAGACCCTCTACACTCTAATATTTCCAACAACTGTACTACACTAAATCTTAGAGAAAAGACAAATTTACATATCTTCAACAATATGGAAAACACAACTTTTTTTTTTCTAAATATGTCATATATTCTCAACAAGCTTGATCTCCAAGTTAGGAGATTATGTTCCAACAAATAATCTGATGAGGAATTTGTATTTAAGTGGCTTGATGACTTGGCAACAAGTATAAAGACTTATCTTTACCCTTTTAGAGGATAAGTTTAGTTTCAACAACTTGAAGATTCAAGGGATATATGAATAATGACAAGCGGTTTCGGAATTATAGGAACAAGAAGTTTGCCAAGAAGTCGGCATTGTCTATTTAAGGAAGCATCCTTAGAATTTTGGTTCACGACTTTTAGATTTTCTTTTCGGAGTTATCACAAACAAAAGCCTGTGGTCACATAGATCACAATCAACGAAAGCTTTATTTTATATTTTTGGTTTCTAGATTAGAGAATGTGTCTCAGTCTAGAGTTGGAATGGTTTTTTTGAACAAAGCTCTATTTCTCTATGCTTATGTGATCTTTCTTGTGTTAATAATCAAACATAGTTCGTGTTAGGAGATTGAATTTTTTCATTTGGTATTAGAGCACAGTTTTTGAACCAAAGTTATTTGAAAACAATGGGTCAAGATTATGTGGCAAAATAGATTCCTATAATGAAACTAGTTCAAAAGATGCCTATTCTAGATGATAATGTTTTTTTAAATGCTAAATAACAATTGCTTAAAACTAAGGATTTTTTAAAAATATTTTAAAAAGTTTTAAATAGTAATTTTATATAAAACGTAAAATACTTGAGATAGTGTATTTTATTTAACATTATCAATGTAATAAAATAGCTACTATGTTTGAAATATCTTTAGCATTTCAAAAAATACGTTAAAATGAGTTGATTATTATAATTAATAAAATACAACTTTTGATATATTTGTAATTCTCATAAAAGGATCAATGAAACGATATATCGAATATTTTTCAGAAACGTTCTTCATACGATAACTGCATCAGTGGATGTGAGTTAGTTTAACTATAGATTATCTTTCGGTAAATCTCTAAATTGTGGGGGTGCCAAGAAAAGTTTTAACGAAATCTAGAAAACATCATATCGAGTAAACTAAGAATTTATTATAAACTTAAAGAATTTGCATTTTTATATGCGATCAAGTATAATAAAAATTTGGACTTACTCATGTAAACTGAATTTGTAAACCGAATTTTTTAAAGATGACTAAACTCGGTAAAAAGAAACAAAAATTTCTAATTTGCAACAAGTAAAGTGACTTAATTTTTTTTGGAATAACTGATCACTTGTAACTTTGTTTGCAAATTATCAAAAAAAAATCACCAACTTTCAAAAATACCCAGATTTGTGCGCGTACTATTTCCGAAGTAATTTTAAAGCATCAAATATATTTTACTATTATAAATCATGTTCGAGATGGGTCATGGTCTTGTGGTTGAGAAGTTTCGTAGTATGTTCTGTGGTAATATAACAATCAACCCAACCAATTGTTGATTGTGAATCAAACTGTTCACCAATTGTTGATTGTGAATCAAACTGTTCTTCCTCTATTTCCAGAACATAATAAAACGTATGAGTCACTTCACGGAATAATCGGAATACTGCTGACATTTCGAACAGAAATTGGTGATCCAGGAACAGACGAATGAAATAGAAATACAAATACCAAATATTTGGTACTTATGGTATGAAATTTTGTAACAAAATCTGTTCAAAATAGGTTTTCGAAAAACTGAACCAAACCTCTGTGTTAGAATGGTCTGAAAACTGTCGACCAAGTGATGAAAAGACACATAAATCACTTGACCGTGACGAGATATCCACCGAAGTGTAAGTAGTACTGAAAATAATAGCAAGAAAAAGTGTTTGATCAACAAAGAATTTTCCAGTTCAAAGAGGAACCGACTAATTTTGATAAAGCACATTTTCAAAGGGAGAAAGAAAATGAGAGAGCATTTTCTCAACCGTCTCAATCACTTGATAAGTATAAAATGGACATAACTGTCACTTATTTGGAGGATGGGATGTCCACGTTGTTAAGTATGCATGTTGACCTATGTTTTTAAAATGTTAAATTCTTAGAAAACATCACATCTTATTATACTATTATACTGAAACTATATTAGAGTTTAAATAACTATTTAAAATGGATTACAAAAATTTTGTAACTAATTTTTACTTGAATAATAATATTCAAAATAAAACAGTGTTTTGATTAATAATATTCAAAGTAAGAAAGTGTTTTGATTATAATACAAAATTGTAATCGAAAATCTAATCTACATAAAAAATTGTTTAGACTCGATAAGATGTTGCATTTGATAGATGTAATAAGTTGGAGCACAAAAAATTCTAGATCATATATACTAGAAAATCAAAACTTGAATTTATGGTATTTAACTAATTTTTTAACTATTTAGTTATACCAAATTTTATGAAAATATCATGGTAAAATCTACTAGTTTTCGAATGATAAAGTTAAATTAAACTAAATTCTGATTTCATTACTAAATATCTATAGATTGATATATTTTATGATGGATGACAAATTATTATCTTAAATATCTTCCAAACAAATTCTAATGACTATATATGTCAGATAATCTGAGTTAGAAAGCATAATACCTTAATAAATTGTAGGAAGATATCATGATATGGATGGAAATAAATGTCAATTTTAAGTGCACATTGTTATAGTAATTTTGACGCATGTCATGTGAATGTCAATTTTAAGTGCACATTGTTATAGTAATTTTGACGCATGTCATGTGTTTTTTTCTGTAAAAATGTTAAAACTTATCTTGAAGATAAAGTAAAATCATCAAACAATTGATCTTTCAACTATGTATAATCAAAATCAATTACATTAATTTAATTAACAATTTATAGATCCAAATATCAAAGATTGGTTATGAAATCAAATTGTAAATCATAAAAAAAGTGAGATTCAAGGCTATTATTAAAGATACCGATTGGTAGATATATTATCTATGTAATTGGAGATCTCATCAAATATGTTCAAAATGATAACCAAATTAATCTACAGACATAAAGCACCGAGAGACACTAGTACTTTACCAGTTCTTAAGATGATGAATAGGATTTTTTTTTTTTTTGTCAAAGGATGAATAGGATAATATTACGATTTTGCCAGATTTTAAAACATTTGTATTTCTATAAAAAGAATAATGGCAAAATTGTCATTTACTCCGTTATACCTAAAATCTCAAAACCTAAAAGGAAGAAAATCGCCAGCGAGTGGAAGAGGGAAGAGCCGAAGAACAAGACAAGTCCTTTACTGCCTTCAGAGATCTTTGTCAAGGGAAGAGCCGAAGAACAAGACAAGTCCTTTACTGCCTTCAGAGATCTTTGTCACGATGGCACCGAAGAACGCAGAAGTGACTGAGAATCCTCCTATTGGATCTTCCAGTGAAGAAGAAGAAGAATCAGGTTCATCTGGAGAAGAATCTGAGTCTTCCGCTGAAGAAACGAAGAAAGACGAGTCTAATATTGAATCTGATTCTGAAAGTGGATCTGAGTCAGAGAAAGACGAGTCTAATATTGAATCTGATTCTGAAAGTGGATCTGAGTCAGGTTCTGATTCCGAGCCAGCGAAGAAGAATAAGCAGCCTGTTGCGACCTCTGGATCTGCTGTGACTCTTCCAGAAAGCTCTAAGGCTAAACGTCCTTTGCAGCAAGCTGAGTCTGAGTGTAAGAAGAAGTTGAAGCTATCGGCGACTGAGGATGTGAAGAAGGCGAAAACAGATAATGAGGTTAAGAAGATATCTGGAGAAGACGCTAAGAAGATGTTTCAGAGATTGTTCAGTGAGACTGATGAAATTGCCTTGCTTCAAGGTATTCTTGATTTCACTTCTAAGGGAAAAGATCCTAATGAGGATAGTGATGCCTTTTGTAACTATGTGAAGAAACTGATCGATTTCAATGCTAACAAAAGCCAAATAGTAACCAAACTTCAGAGGTTGAAGAAGAAGTTTGTGAATATAGTGAAGAAGTCACTTAAAAAGGGAAAGAATGAAGATGAGATTGTGTTTTCCAAAGATCTTGAGCAAAAATCCTTTGAATTGTCGAGAAAGATTTGGGGTGAAAATGGTGTTTTGGCTTCTAAATCAAGGAAGAAACTTGGAGGAACTGTGAAAGAGATGAAACCTGGAGGAACTCCGATGAAGGAGACGAAGTTAAAACCTCACTCATCTCCCAAGAAACAGCAAGATGAAATGGAGAAGCCAAAGGCAAAAGTTGTGAACACAGGTCTCTCCATTGCTAGGGAGATAGCATCGTTCTTCTGTGCAGAGAATTCAAGTGTTTGTGGTTTGGATGAAACCACAATAACTGCACTTATTGAAAAGTTTGCGGAAGGAGCAGAGAAGAGAGAAGTGGAGGAAAAATGGAAGAAGCTCAAGGCGAAGCAGGTAGAGCTATGTTTGCAGAGAACTGAACTTGTGAACGAAACTGCAAAGATGATATTCAAAGCATATGAATCCTAAATGGTTTGTCTTTTTTACTCTTTAGTATGTCTAATGGTGATATTCAAAGCATATGAATCCTAAATGGTTTGTCTTTTTTACTCTTTAGTATGTCTAATGGTGTATTTTAGCTTATGGAACTAATCTGATCACAAGTCTCTGCTTTTTTTTTGTGTCCCTATGTTTGGTTTCTGTATAAGAGCCTTTGATTATTAGTTCTCTTGCTCAGTTTTTGAGAATTAGTCTGGCCCTGAATATGAAATTATCATCATCATCCGAAACTCCCATTCATGTTCCCATTCACGATTTCTCAGCTTCTTTGACTATTCAAGAGAAAGACATTTCTTTTTTTTTGTTATTGTAAAGTTCTTTCCTTTTTCTTAGTTGTCTCTTTAAGATGATCATGTCTTCATTTTCTTCATGTTAGGAACGTTATAGTTCTGAGCGACGTAGATCCCACACACTGTTCCCATAATGAAAGAGAAGCTGTTCCTTATTATTCCCATCTTCTACCAAGTTTCTCTCCGTCACCGTTCGGAAAAATACTTTAGGGTTTTTCAAAATTGGAGAGATTGATCAGAAGATCTAAATGACAACGAAATTTCGCGAGCGACTTTGTGAATGTTCTGGAACATTAGCTGAAGAATCGAAGGAGACATTAATGGGCCTTTAAAAGATCTTGGCCCAAATATAGTAATAAGTTGAAGAATCGAAGGAGCCTTTAGTGGGCTTAAGGGATCTTGGCCCAAGCATAGTAATGAGCTCTTGCTCTTGTCTTTATATGAATAATGAATTTATTTTATTTTTTATTTTATTTTTTGGAAAAACGAATTTATTTTTTTGACACTTTTTTGTGCAATATATTGTTTTTATCTAACTAAGTACAATGCCTTAAAAGATGTTATGGTTAATTAAGTTATGTCTTATTCAAATTTGTACTAAGTACAATGCCTTAAAAGATGTTATGGTTAATTAAGTTATGTCTTATTCAAATTTGTTGGCAGGTCATAAATTATAGTGTATTAAAAGGTTAAGTTATCTTTCTTAAGATGTATATGACATAGTTACTGACACATAATATGTTGATTGTTGATTGTGTGTTTAATCATTATTGTTTCAAGAAAATACATTAAAAAAAAAACATATCAACTGGATAAAAAATTAATCGAGAAATTTATATACAATTTCTTCAGTCAAACAAACTTGACAAATAAAACGACTATCTATATCTTTACCATTGCCCCAACAGTTCCAACTTCGACAATTTTCTTTAAACCAATTCCTCCCTATTCCATTGCATTTGCATTTCGCAGTTTCAGGCTCATATCGCTCTTTTAGATTTTTGTATATTTTTTTCACCCAATATCTACCATGGATTATACAACTCATATTCCGACGATATTCTTCCATCTCCTCAAGAGTAATCGCCATCGAATCCGAAGATTTGGTGATTTTTGTCAGAAAATCGATACCTTTTTGTTTTTCCTCGCCGCCCCGGCAATAAAGGGCTATCCCAACAATGTATCGGGTAGGTATGTATCCTCCTTCAGCAGCTTGGATCAATTGTCGCAGTCCTTTCTTTTGCTTATCTTGGTTACTCTTGTTCAGATTGTCTATCCTTGCATAGAATAACGCATAAGGGTTCCCAGCGTTTCGGAGGCTCTTTAAATATTTGAGATAGTTGCTTGCATAGAATAACGCATAAGGGTTCCCAGCGTTTCGGAGGCTCTTTAAATATTTGAGATAGTTGCTTTTAATTTTTTGTGATTTTTCATACGACACCGATGGATATTCAGCATAAACACTACAACGGAGAACTTGATCATCGCTGCAGATCTGTAAAAACTTTTTTGAGACCCTTTTCAGATTCATTGTATCTCCCTTTTCAGATTCATTGTATCTCTGGTACTGTTTGAAGCAACATAGGAACATATTTGAAGATTAAGTTCTTCTGGTAGACACTCAATAGTAGTAAGAGACTTGTTATCATTTTCCAATTTTTGTTTCTTGGAAGAACGTAAAGAAGATTGTCTCACATCCATGATTTTGGGAAGATAAAAAATGTAGAATTTAGTTTACGGAAAATGTGTTTCGTATCTGACGAAAAGAAATGATGTCATGTATATAACATAGTTAATACTTTAAAAATGTTAAAAAAGAGTTTTTTCACCCAATACCACACAAAAAAACCTCTAACAATACCACAAAACCAAAAAATCCTCCAAAAATAACACAAAAACAATCCATTTTTGGCAAATAATATGATATCCATTTTCATTTTTTTTTGGTAGTTTTCAAATTTTGAATTTTTTTGGTATTCACTTTAATTTTTTCTTTAAAAAATTGGTAAAAATGTAATAAGAGAATAATATAAGATTGTTGACCAAAAAAAATAATAAAATAAGATTTGTGCAAAAATAAAAAATGGAGATAAACTATTTTTATAATATTGATTTCCAAAAATAAAAAATGGAGATAAACTATTTTTATAATATTGATTTCTATCTTTCATAAAAGTAAGTGAGTAATAAATACAAAGTACTCATCCTATGGCAAATCTGAAAAATCATAGTAGATAAAATATTGACTTAAACTTTTTTTTTTTGGAAGGAATGGAATTAATTTTTTTTTTTTCAGGAAAACTTAAATCTTTGTCAACAAAACAAAAAGTTTATATATATACTAGATGTTGATAAACCGTGGCATGCACGGATTCTATTAATTTATGAAATAATTTAATTATAAATAATTACTAATTAATATGAAATTATTCTATTTTACATGTTATCTTCAAATTATTATAAAAATAAAATAATCTTTATGTCATAAAAATTATTAGAAATCTTACTAAAATAAATTAAATTTTAAAATTATATTCTCTATTATTTATTATTTTATTTTATTTTTAATGTCAAACCATGATTTACGATAAATTGAAGATCTCCGAGCAGCTGCCATTTGCTTGACTTTTAATGCAGATTTGAATGAGTAAAGTCAGGCTTCACCAAGATCAAAATCTTCACAATCAGAAAGATAGATGCACTGATGAATTTGAAACTGAAATTGAATATTAAACTTCGCTTTCCATAAAATCATTGTAAATCTTTCTGATCGTAATGGAGACGACCAACTTGACTTTTGGGAGGTCTTGACACTTTACTACGTGACTAATACCCGAACCATTAGCTGCCACACTTTCCATCAATCTCTTAGTAGTCTTACTTTACGTGTGTCACTTGTTTCGATGTACCATACATCTGACATTTGCGTTAGTTGTTATAGGGACGAAACTATAGTGATTTGCATGGTCTTTCTTTTTGGATGGTTATGTCTTTTTACGATTTTATGAAGAATATGAATAGTAAACTAATACTTGCATCTTCTGTAAAAATATCCGATGTACTTATTCCAACGATTTTGTACTATTTTCATCAATATTACGAAAATTCCAAAATCTTTTGCTTCATCAACTACTATATTGATCTTAAATCTGGAAAAAAAAAATTGTGATGAACTATTAGTATCTATAATATCCAAAAGAAAAATGATAAATTAAAATATAAATGAAAAAATAAATTGTGAATAAATACTCTATTTATAGACAAATACAATGATATCTATAGAGAAAAATAACATTTATAAAAATGTTAATTTTTTCAGATTATAAAAATTAAGTTAGTATGTTATAAAATTAACAATTTGAAAATCATATGGATATGTTAATTTTTCTATTAAAAACCTAACTATGGACATTATATGAATATTACCTTTATATACAATTATTAAATTTCCTAATTCTAAAAAATTAATATAAAGAAAATAAAAATCAACGGTTAGATTATTATTATTTTAACACGTATCGCAATTTCATGAGATATCCACTTTCACGCTCTTCTTTATATAATAAGATTGACAAAATATATGTATATAACCTTTAAGAAATAAAATATTATTTTATATTTAATATGTTGAATTTAGATTTTTAAGTTGGAAAGTAAAGTATTTTTGGGCATAAAATTCAGTTTTATATGTTGAATTGAAATTAATCCCGAAAATAAGAAACATTTGTTGACCGTATCTCGTTTTTTTAAGTTAAAAATAATATTACTTTGTTTCCACGAAGAAGAAGATATCGATATTTGCTTCTACTTTTCGATTCATTCAATCGAGATATAGACAGAGAGGCACGGTGCTTTACAGAATTTTCCAACTGACAGCTTTTCGAATTCAGGTTTCTTTGCGATTCAATCGATTTCTGAAAGATCTCTATTCATAATTGATTCTTCTTGATTTCGTTAATAATCTATTTGCTTGGTATCTGCATTCTTATTCGTTGAATTTTCTCCAGCTTCTATCCCAATTTCTTCAATTTTTTGGTTGTTTTTGTTTCTTAATCGTTTCAACCTGTGAATTGCTGGGATCATATGTTTATGTGTGAATCGGAGTGGTGCGACCCAAGTTCATACCTCTATGTTAGCTTTTTCTGGATTCTGTATATGCATATATAGAGAGATTACTCAATCTAATAGAATCTAATGTCTGGTTGCTTGCTTCTTATGAAGCTCAATTGTCCGTAGATCCTGCAATTGATGTGAATTGTGAAATTTATGTTTGTTTTTTCCATGGACTCTTCTCCAAGTTGATTTGTGATTACGGTTCCTTTTTTGGTCACATTGGCTTGTGGAATTTTGTCTCGCCCTAGTATTAATACTGATGAGAGATTGATTATGTTAATGCAGATAGCGTCATGCTAATATGACTTAATGAGATTCTGGGGATTAAGTTTAAGTGGGAAGGCTGTTATAGTTCCTAATGGGGAGAAGGTACTTACTGGTCTCGGTGGCATCAACAGCTCTGAGCTTTGTCGGCCTCCAAGTCTGGACAGAGTTTTCTCTGGATAGATTTAGAGCAGATGGGCTATTAGCAAAGAACATCTCTTTAGGAGAATCTGAGCAAGCGCTTGAGCTGCTTCTTGGTTCTTACTTTACAATTTCGTTGCTCGCGAATTTTGTGTTCAATGTGTATATTCTTCTGGTGCTTTGGTTCTTACTTTACAATTTCGTTGCTCGCGAATTTTGTGTTCAATGTGTATATTCTTCTGGTGCTGTCTCTCAAGGTAAGACTAACATTTTACTGCTGGGATGTAATATAAGCAATGATTTTTTTCTCATCATGCTTGACTTTCGGAAACTTTATCTCATCGTAGTAGGGTTTCTCCAGCTCGGAGAAAATTGGAGTTTCAAACTTCATTAGATTAAATACTTTGATCAATTAATACCTTTATGCAACTCAGATATTTTACACATTACATTAAATACTTTGATCAATTAATACCTTTATGCAACTCAGATATTTTACACTCGCATTTTTGGCTTCTAATCTACATTAGTCACTGATACAGAGGTGTCTCGTTACTTTGTTACTCTTATTCTTAATTATTTCACTTGCTGCTTTGCAAAAAAAAAAATTTATGCTCTTAAAGTTCAGACTTTCACCACTGATTTCCGTGCTGTTGGAAAAAAGAGTCCAATTTACAGTTCTTAGTTTTGTTACAGTCAAAAACATTATAATTAGTTTTCACCTGCGGATGGAATGTTGTGCATAGAAGCAAGTGTTCTTTATCTGTAAGAATCAAACTCCCTTTTTAGGCTGGTTGAATGTCTTGCAGGAAAGAAAACTCGAGAACTTCATATTGTTTGTTAATTGTTTAGTTGTTCTCTTGTGACCCTTTTCTGTGTTTCTTTCAGTTCAGAAAATGAAATACTTATAATGGCAGATTAACAAAAAAGAGAAGAAAATAAATTTTTGAGGTTTGAGAGAGATTTACTTAGACAGATGTTTCGGCCACATTTTATTAATTCCTCTTGCATTCTGCATCTTTGTGTAGTGTTTCCCTCATTTAAGTTATTTGCAGATAT
>CM071721.1:480718-496985 GCA_036630335.1 Physaria fendleri | reverse complement strand
AAGACATTATCAACGAAGTCTTTGAAGATCAAAACGGAACATTAACACAATTGAGTTCGTATCCGGGTTCACAGAGGTTTCGCTTCGAATTCCATCCGGATTGTTTCGCTCCACGTCACCTCTCTAGATAAATGAATGTTGTGGAGACCAGTAGCTGAATGTTTAAGTCAACTTTACTGTTTTGTTCCTTGACTTAGTTAAGTTCTTGTTTCTATTAGTGTTCAATTCTCACTATGTTTACGTGTGATGGAATTGAGTACGACAAAAACGAAATCCTTAAGACTTGCTGTTCGAGATACATTGTTCGTATTGTTCAATGAACTTGACTTATTGAAAACGAATTTTATAATAAAGTTAAAATACTATGTTGTCTTTCTCTTATAATAATACAAAAATGATATTTCAGAACTTCCATACGATGAATCTGAAAGACGTTAATATGTAAAAACGAATTCTAAAAAGTGATTTTTTTGTTTTTGTCTTAAAAAGTTAATAATTGTTGTTTTGATGAAGCGTTTTTTATTTAACTTAATACTTATTTTGTCTTTATATAAAAATAAAATTTGATTAAATTATTCCTAGTAAGTATTATATAATTTAACATAATTTGTTGAAAATTCTAGTGTTGATTATCACATTTGATAATTTAACATAATTTATAATTTAACATAATTTGTTGAAAATTCTAGTGTTGATTATCACATTTGTTAAATTTATTATAATTGATTATATTTTTGCAATTGTATTTGTATGTAATAATTTGGAAATAAAAAATTCTTCAATTTATATTTTCCAAAAACTATATAAGATATTCATATAGCTATTTTTAAAACCACAATAATATTTATCATTTATTTTTTATTTTTTATTTAATTATACGATTCGAACAAAGAAACCTATAAAAGACCGCACATAAAATTAACGTGAGTTTCAAGAATTAGTCAAGGAAATGTGTTTAATAAGTTTTCTCTACTCTCACACTATAAAATATATCAAACATTTTCTTGGTTAATTTTGTTGAAATAATGTTATTTCTTTATTAAAACAAACGGCTTGTAAAGTTTGTTTTATATCACTTTTGTATTTTTTAATTTCAACCATCTTCGAGTTATATTTTGTAGAATTTACTGAAACATATTATATCATTTTAAAACTAGGAAGGTTTACAAAATCATCATTTTTTCATGACTAATTTTTGACATCATTTTTCATGACTAATGTTAAAATATGCATTTTCAAAATGTATTAATATTATATGTATAATATAAATTTAAAACTATTTATTAATATTTATTTACTTACACACTTTTCTTTATGATGCAGATGATTTGTATGAAAATCCAGTCGTTTCTATGCATCTGAGGTTTGTTTCTATATTTGGATTCACTTCAATTTCTAAAGTTCTGAAATTTGTGTGGTTGAATCATTATTCTTATTGGTTTCGTATATGTAGAATTCGGTTTTACGTCTCGAGATGGTCCAAAATCTAGAGAGTCACGAAGGTCGTGTTTGCACATTGAGTTTTGACTCTGAATAAGATATTTTGATTTCGAATGGTAAGGATAGTCAGGTCATTCTTTGGGATTGGAAACTTGGGAACGTTAATCTTTCGTTTGATTTGGGACACGATGAAGACGTACTTCAAGCAAAGTTTATGCCTCTCTCTAGTCATCCAACCATTGTTACATGTGGTGGAGATGGAATGGTAATATATGAAACTAATCTATCTTATGTTTTGCACTTTTGGTTAGCTTTTCTTACTAAGTTGATATATAATATCCAAACATTCTTTAAGTTCGTCGAACCGGTATTCGTGAGAGTGAGGTAGTGGAGACGTCTGTCTTGAGATCGCATGGAGGACATGCTTGTCCCAATAAAATTATATTGTACAGGTTATGTGCACGGAAAAGTTTTCAAAACTAAAAATTTATATAAAATGTAGATGTTGACTGCTAATTTGGTGATTTGAGTCAAGATGGATTAGTACAATGTGTGAGTAATAATAGCAACACTACTTTTATTTTAGTATTTGATTAAAAAATTAGATTTTGCTGATAAAAAAAATAATAATAGCAACACTACTTTTATTTTAGTATTTGATTAAAAAATTAGATTTTGCTGATAAAAAAAATAGATTCTTGCTTGCTCATTTCAGTTTGATTTGATGCATGCCTAGGGTTTGTTTGTGTTAAGAGTTATAGTATTCTTTGAGTTTGTTGTTACAGATTAGTGTTCAATTCTCACTATGTCTAGCTATAATGGAATTGAGTGCGACAAATTCTTAAGATTTGATGTTCAAGAGACATTGTTCATATTGTATAATGAATATGATTTATTGAAAATGAATTTATAATAAAGTTAAAATACTATGTTGTTATGATTTATTGAAAATGAATTTATAATAAAGTTAAAATACTATGTTGTCTTTTATATCTTGTAATAATACAAAAATGATATTCAAGAAACTTCCATGTGATGAATGTGAAACATCAGTGTGGATCATCTCACAAAAATTGTGGTCAATAACAATAAGATTCACTATGTTTTGAATAAAAGATTTGATTAAAAGTTGAATTAAATCTCCTTAATTTTAAAAATAATAATAAAAGTTTCATTTTATCAACTTTTATTTGTGTCGGCAGTTTATCTTTGTTTTTTCTTTTGTTTGTTTTTTAAAGTTAGACATAAAAGATTAATAAATTGAAATGCATATTTTAACATAAGTCATGAAAAATGATGTCAAAATTAGTCATGAAAAATGATGATTTAGCAGACCTTCCTTGTTTAAATTGATATAAAACAAACTTATCAGCCGTATGTTTGATTAAGAATATAAATTAAAATTATCTGAATTATAATAATTTTTTTAAAACAAAAATAATAATAATTAAATTGTATCATCCTCTCCCAGATATGTATATGCATTTGCAAGTGGGGCCCTGAACGTGACAGCTGTAAACAGCTTAAAAGACAACACATCATCTACTATATCCCCGACACGTGTCCCATCTTACACATGGCGTTTTCTTCTCTTTCACCATTTTTATAAAAATTATGTATTTAATTTTATTTTACTGTTACAGAACAATATATTTAATGTTTCATCTTCTAGCTCATAACATAATGGGCCTATTGATCATATACATTTGATGATCCCTATAACATTCCAATTTTCAATAGTAACATTATATATGTAAAAACAAAATTGGCATTGATCTCCGTAGAATCATTTGCCCTAGCTTGTATTGATATAATACTGTCTTTTTCGAAAATATAATTAAATACGGTCACAAATGTAGAAAAGTGTATAATATATAGTTTTGAAGGAGAAAATGGGAATAACGTGATAAACAAACATATCCACAGATAAGCAATAAGTCACCATCTCACGGTTCACGTTATTTCCGTTGATCTTTTTTTTTTTAAAAAAAAAATAATCTTAATTAAGTAATCATTTATTGTGATATTAAATTTATCATAATTATAGTCTGATTAGTGCCAAATTACAATATTAAAAAAAATAAAAAATAAAAAGCAATCATATGTTGAAGAACTGAGGAAGAAGAAGAAGAAGAAGATTTAACAGAGACAGAGAGTGATGGAAACAGCTGTATTTTTATAATTAGGTTAAATCAATAGCCTCTGGGTTTTTCTACTTAATCTCTCTTTCTTTCTCAATCTTTCTCCTTTTAGGTTAAATCAATAGCCTCTGGGTTTTTCTACTTAATCTCTCTTTCTTTCTCAATCTTTCTCCTTTCTTTTAAAAAAAATCGAAACTTTGAGCATAAAAAGCGTTTCTTTTTCTTTTCTTTGTTTTGTTATCTTCTAATTTCGTCTAAATTCTAATGGATTTGTTACAAATCGATAAGCGTTTGGATTCAACGGAGAAAGTGGTTGAAGAAATCATGAGAATTCACAGATCTTTACCACAAAGACCAGGAATTGATGAAGTTGAAGCTGCTAAAGGTTTGATTGAGAACGTTGAGAAAGAAGATCAATCTTGTTTAGAAGCCATTGCTAATCAAAGAAAAAGCTCTCAAGTTCCTAGTGAACTTTTCATGATTTTGCAAGAAATGAAGAAAGGTTTTGTTCAGTTTCGTAGTAAAGAACAAAAACGTGAAGCTTTGAAGGTTCTCGATCTGGAATCTGTTCATACTTTGTTTGATGATTTCATTCAAAGAGCTTCTAATTGTATTTCCTTCTAATTGTATTTCTTCTCCTTCTTCCAATAACGGCTCTGTTCCTTCTCGTCCTCCTCCTGCTCCGAAGAAAACGGCTCCTCCGTCAAGTTTGTATTTTTCCGAGAAAGCTCCTGTTCGCTCCAAGGAGATTGTTTCACAAGATGATAGCTTCGTCACGAAGAACAAATCTTCTCTCTACAGTGATATTTTGACAGCTCCTCGAAAACCTCAGTTTCTCGATTCAACACTTACCGCCGGGAAATTCGCCGGTGAGTTAATCCTTTTCTTCTCTTAATTCAATTGATTTCAAACTTTAGTTTACTCAATTGGTACTCGAACTTAGGGATTTCCCAGATATGAACTGTGGAGGGTTTGAATTTCTTAAGTTAGAACCTTTTAGATAGAACTATAGATTCAGCAACACTAATTGCAGTATGAATAATTTTGTTATGTGTAGGCAATGATGGAGAGAAGATGAGTTTGATAAAACTTGCTAGTTTGATTGAGGTATCAGCTAAGAAAGCAACTCAAGAGCTAAATCTACAGAACAAGTTAACCGAACAAGTGGAGTGGCTTCCTGATTCTATTGGCAAGTTATCGAGTTTAACATCGCTAGATTTATCTGAGAATCACATTGTGGTATTGCCACAAACCATAGGAGCACTTTCTTCCTTGACAAAGCTTGATTTGCATTCCAACAGAATTAGTCAGCTCCCTGAGTCTATAGGAGAATTGTTGAACTTGGTTTACCTCAATCTTGGCAGTAACCAGTTATCATCTCTGCCTTCGGCGTTTGGGAGATTAGTACGACTCGAGGAGCTTGATTTGAGCTGCAACAATCTCTCGATCCTCCCTGAATGTATCGGTTCTCTTGTGAGTCTAAAGAAGCTTGATGTTGAGACAAATGAGATTGAAGAAATCCCTCATTCTATTGGTGGATGTTCTTCGCTGAAAGAACTCCGTGCAGACTATAACAAACTCAAGGCTCTTCCAGAAGCTATTGGGAAGATTACTACACTAGAGATTTTGTCTGTCCGGTACAATAACATCAGGACATTACCTACGACGATGTCTTCTTTAGCTAACCTCAAAGAGCTGGATGTGAGTTTCAATCCAGTCGTTTCTATGCATCTGAGGTTTGTTTCTATATTTGGATTCACTTCAATTTCTAAAGTTCTGAAATTTGTGTGGTTGAATCATTATTCTTATTGGTTTCGTATATGTAGAATTCGGTTTTACGTCTCGAGATGGTCCAAAATCTAGAGAGTCACGAAGGTCGTGTTTGCACATTGAGTTTTGACTCTGAATAAGATATTTTGATTTCGAATGGTAAGGATAGTCAGGTCATTCTTTGGGATTGGAAACTTGGGAACGTTAATCTTTCGTTTGATTTGGGACACGATGAAGACGTACTTCAAGCAAAGTTTATGCCTCTCTCTAGTCATCCAACCATTGTTACATGTGGTGGAGATGGAATGGTAATATATGAAACTAATCTATCTTATGTTTTGCACTTTTGGTTAGCTTTTCTTACTAAGTTGATATATAATATCCAAACATTCTTTAAGTTCGTCGAACCGGTATTCGTGAGAGTGAGGTAGTGGAGACGTCTGTCTTGAGATCGCATGGAGGACATGCTTGTCCCAATAAAATTATATTGTACAGGTTATGTGCACGGAAAAGTTTTCAAAACTAAAAATTTATATAAAATGTAGATGTTGACTGCTAATTTGGTGATTTGAGTCAAGATGGATTAGTACAATGTGTGAGTAATAATAGCAACACTACTTTTATTTTAGTATTTGATTAAAAAATTAGATTTTGCTGATAAAAAAAATTAATAATAGCAACACTACTTTTATTTTAGTATTTGATTAAAAAATTAGATTTTGCTGATAAAAAAAATAGATTCTTGCTTGCTCATTTCAGTTTGATTTGATGCATGCCTAGGGTTTGTTTGTGTTAAGAGTTATAGTATTCTTTGAGTTTGTTGTTACAGATTAGTGTTCAATTCTCACTATGTCTAGCTATAATGGAATTGAGTGCGACAAATTCTTAAGATTTGATGTTCAAGAGACATTGTTCATATTGTATAATGAATATGATTTATTGAAAATGAATTTATAATAAAGTTAAAATACTATGTTGTTATGATTTATTGAAAATGAATTTATAATAAAGTTAAAATACTATGTTGTCTTTTATATCTTGTAATAATACAAAAATGATATTCAAGAAACTTCCATGTGATGAATGTGAAACATCAGTGTGGATCATCTCACAAAAATTGTGGTCAATAACAATAAGATTCACTATGTTTTGAATAAAAGATTTGATTAAAAGTTGAATTAAATCTCCTTAATTTTAAAAATAATAATAAAAGTTTCATTTTATCAACTTTTATTTGTGTCGGCAGTTTATCTTTGTTTTTTCTTTTGTTTGTTTTTTAAAGTTAGACATAAAAGATTAATAAATTGAAATGCATATTTTAACATAAGTCATGAAAAATGATGTCAAAATTAGTCATGAAAAATGATGATTTAGCAGACCTTCCTTGTTTAAATTGATATAAAACAAACTTATCAGCCGTATGTTTGATTAAGAATATAAATTAAAATTATCTGAATTATAATAATTTTTTTAAAACAAAAATAATAATAATTAAATTGTATCATCCTCTCCCAGATATGTATATGCATTTGCAAGTGGGGCCCTGAACGTGACAGCTGTAAACAGCTTAAAAGACAACACATCATCTACTATATCCCCGACACGTGTCCCATCTTACACATGGCGTTTTCTTCTCTTTCACCATTTTTATAAAAATTATGTATTTAATTTTATTTTACTGTTACAGAACAATATATTTAATGTTTCATCTTCTAGCTCATAACATAATGGGCCTATTGATCATATACATTTGATGATCCCTATAACATTCCAATTTTCAATAGTAACATTATATATGTAAAAACAAAATTGGCATTGATCTCCGTAGAATCATTTGCCCTAGCTTGTATTGATATAATACTGTCTTTTTCGAAAATATAATTAAATACGGTCACAAATGTAGAAAAGTGTATAATATATAGTTTTGAAGGAGAAAATGGGAATAACGTGATAAACAAACATATCCACAGATAAGCAATAAGTCACCATCTCACGGTTCACGATATGTATATGCATTTGCAAGTGGGGCCCTGAACGTGACAGCTGTAAACAGCTTAAAAGACAACACATCATCTACTATATCCCCGACACGTGTCCCATCTTACACATGGCGTTTTCTTCTCTTTCACCATTTTTATAAAAATTATGTATTTAATTTTATTTTACTGTTACAGAACAATATATTTAATGTTTCATCTTCTAGCTCATAACATAATGGGCCTATTGATCATATACATTTGATGATCCCTATAACATTCCAATTTTCAATAGTAACATTATATATGTAAAAACAAAATTGGCATTGATCTCCGTAGAATCATTTGCCCTAGCTTGTATTGATATAATACTGTCTTTTTCGAAAATATAATTAAATACGGTCACAAATGTAGAAAAGTGTATAATATATAGTTTTGAAGGAGAAAATGGGAATAACGTGATAAACAAACATATCCACAGATAAGCAATAAGTCACCATCTCACGGTTCACGTTATTTCCGTTGATCTTTTTTTTTTTAAAAAAAAAATAATCTTAATTAAGTAATCATTTATTGTGATATTAAATTTATCATAATTATAGTCTGATTAGTGCCAAATTACAATATTAAAAAAAATAAAAAATAAAAAGCAATCATATGTTGAAGAACTGAGGAAGAAGAAGAAGAAGAAGATTTAACAGAGACAGAGAGTGATGGAAACAGCTGTATTTTTATAATTAGGTTAAATCAATAGCCTCTGGGTTTTTCTACTTAATCTCTCTTTCTTTCTCAATCTTTCTCCTTTTTAGGTTAAATCAATAGCCTCTGGGTTTTTCTACTTAATCTCTCTTTCTTTCTCAATCTTTCTCCTTTCTTTTAAAAAAAATCGAAACTTTGAGCATAAAAAGCGTTTCTTTTTCTTTTCTTTGTTTTGTTATCTTCTAATTTCGTCTAAATTCTAATGGATTTGTTACAAATCGATAAGCGTTTGGATTCAACGGAGAAAGTGGTTGAAGAAATCATGAGAATTCACAGATCTTTACCACAAAGACCAGGAATTGATGAAGTTGAAGCTGCTAAAGGTTTGATTGAGAACGTTGAGAAAGAAGATCAATCTTGTTTAGAAGCCATTGCTAATCAAAGAAAAAGCTCTCAAGTTCCTAGTGAACTTTTCATGATTTTGCAAGAAATGAAGAAAGGTTTTGTTCAGTTTCGTAGTAAAGAACAAAAACGTGAAGCTTTGAAGGTTCTCGATCTGGAATCTGTTCATACTTTGTTTGATGATTTCATTCAAAGAGCTTCTAATTGTATTTCCTTCTAATTGTATTTCTTCTCCTTCTTCCAATAACGGCTCTGTTCCTTCTCGTCCTCCTCCTGCTCCCAAGAAGACGGCTCCTCCGTCAAGTTTGTATTTTTCCGAGAAAGCTCCTGTTCGCTCCAAGGAGATTGTTTCACAAGACGATAGCTTCGTCACGAAGAACAAACCTTCTCTCTACAGTGATAGTTTTGCAGCTCCTCGAAAACCTCAGTTTCTTGATTCAACACTTACCGCCGGAAAATTCGCCGGTTAGTTGAATTCGATTGATTTTCTAGCTTTAGGTTACTGAATTGGTACTCGAACTTAGGGATTTTCCAGATATGAACTGTGTAGGGTTTGAATTGCTTAAAATTAGAACCTTTTAGATAGAACTATAGATTCAGCAACACTAATTGCAGTTTGTTATGTGTAGGCAATGATGGAGAGAAGATGAGTTTGATAAAACTTGCTAGTTTGATCGAAGTATCAGCTAAGAAAGCTACTCAAGAGCTAAATTTACAGAACAAGTTAACCGAACAAGTCGAGTGGCTTCCAGATTCTATTGGCAAGTTATCGAGTTTAACATCGCTAGATTTATCTGAGAATCACATTGTGGTATTGCCACAAACCATAGGAGCACTTTCTTCCTTGACAAAGCTCGATTTGCATTCCAACAGAATCAGACAGCTCCCTGAGTCTATAGGAGAATTGTTGAACTTGGTTTACCTCAATCTTGGCAGTAACCAGTTATCATCTCTGCCTTCGGCGTTTGGGAGATTAGTACGACTCGAGGAGCTTGATTTGAGCTGCAACAATCTCTCGATCCTCCCTGAATGTATCGGTTCTCTTGTGAGTCTAAAGAAGCTTGATGTTGAGACAAATGAGATTGAAGAAATCCCTCATTCTATTGGTGGATGTTCTTCGCTGAAAGAACTCCGTGCAGATTATAACAAACTCAAGGCTCTTCCAGAAGCTATTGGGAAGATTACTACTCTAGAGATTTTGTCTGTCCGGTACAATAACATCAGGACGTTACCTACGACGATGTCGTCTTTAGCTAACCTCAAAGAGCTGGATGTGAGTTTCAATGAGCTTGAGTCAGTGCCAGAGAGTTTATGTTTTGCTACTACGCTTGTGAAGCTGAATATAAGCAACAACTTCGCTGACATGATCTCGCTCCCAAGATCAATAGGCAACCTCGAGATGCTGGAAGAGCTCGATATAAGCAATAACCAAATCCGTGTGCTTCCAGACTCCTTCAAAATGCTTACAAAGTTGCGTGTTTTCCGCGCTCAGGAGAATCCACTACAAGTTCCTCCTCGTGATATAGCTGAAAAGGGTCCTCAGGTTCTCTCTCTCTCTCTCGCCTAGTCTTTTCATCATGCGTTTAGATTTTAATGGTAGTCACTCACGGAAGATTCATATGTACAGGATGTTGTTCAATATATGAATATATGAATGATCTTGTGGAGTCAAGAAACGCGAAATCTTTGATGGTTAAGCCAAAGAAGAGCTGGGTCCAGATGTGCTTCTTCTCCAAATCCAACAAGAGAAAACAGAACACCATGGAGATGGTCTAAAACAGCTGATAATGTCTCTGATCCTTAATCAGGTAACACTTAAATTCCAAAAATCAAACAATCAAGATTCACACTACTCTATTTTACAAAATAGCACCTAATTCTGTTATTTTTCAGGTAATGCTGTTGACAGTACAGATAACAGACAAATCCAGCTATCCACACACGAGAATGCAAAGAGAAGTCCAAGTCTGTAGATGATGTTTCACTATTCATTCTTTGTTTGTTTGTTTTCTTCACTTCACTATTCACATGCATCATTGTGTACAACATTGTTTCATTCATGTCTATCTCTCCACATATGTGTTCTTGCTTTCTCTGGTTAAGACTGTACCGTATAGCCATCCCAAAACAGAACTAAACCATGTCCCTTGTAGATTGAAGTCCTTTTTCAGCTGTTAACACTTCTATGTTCGGTTTACAATCTCAGATTTTGTTTCTTTGGTTAGAAATGTGATGTGATGTGATGGTTTTTGATGTTAAGAAGATGACATGAGTTGTTTGGACATGAACGTGGTTTTGTCTAGTGATACTCCTTGTAGTTGTAACATATCAACCTTTTTTTTGTTTGTATTGATTAGTCTTTGTACAATCATCACGAGACATTGTCTTTCTTTTAATGTGTGATATAATTAATATCACTATACATACATGTGACTTCACATGTGAAGCCAAGATTTGTTTTATCATTTATCGTCCCTGAAAGGAAAACATCAGGCCCACGTAGTCTTTATTAAGCTGGAATATGGGCCTGGGCTTTGTAGAGGCATGTATTCGAATATTTTGATGTGTGTATATATATACACATACGCGTTTTATGTTTCAACATCGTATGAGTCGTTATTTTCATTGGATGATGAACACATTCCCAACAAAAAAAAGATGGACAAAACCCAATTTTATTTTATTTTTGGTATCATATTCCAAACTTGATTGTTGCTTCAAAGAAAGTGAAAGGTTATAATATTTTTAAGGTATATAATTGCACAACTTGCCATGATTAAGCTGGTTAAAAGTGAAAGCAGATTAAAAGGGCCAATATTATATATATTAGTGTGAACAATGAAAAGAAGAAGCATGAGATATAGCAAGGTTAGGGAAGATTTAAGAGATGAAGAATTGAATCTTTCACTTTATTGACTATGAGGCCAAGAGATAAGAAGAAAGTGCCTATAAATGAAATATCTAATATGGATTGGATATTATTAGGAATTGAAATTAGGAATTGAAAAAATGAACTAGTTAAAACCTAGGACTACCACTACCACTACCATATCCAATCTCCATCTAACTTTTATTTTATTCTTCTTAATTTATTAGTTGATTGGATTTGCATTTTCTTGGTATTATTCTTGAAAGCAAATTTACACTTCACACATTATACGCCAAAAGAAAACAAAATCAAAAAATCTAAAGTGTTTGAATCATGTTCCTAAAACTAGGTCTTGGGTTTGGTTCTAAACCGAACTAAACAAAAATTGTCGATTTGAAATAAACCGGATTTATTGAAGAAACAGTCAGAAATAAATTAAAATCAATTCGTTTTTTGATTTGTTTGATTTCGATTTATTTAATTTTGATTTTTCTGGTTTCGAATTATCTGATTTCGGTTTGTTCGATTTTTTATTTTCAGTTATTCTGGGTTTGTTCAGTTTTTTTCAAAAACCGAAAAATAAAAATTAAAAAACCATCAGAAGGGATTTGATTTTCAAACAAACCGGAAAACCGAACAAACCTAACTCCAAGACCTACCTAAAACTCAAAGAAAAAAAAACCTTGAAAACCTTAAACATGTGTTCATCTTCTTATGATAGGGAATCACGGATAGTTGAATGGTACGTTTATCAAACGACCTTGTTGAATATGTTCGGTCTTAACAAGAAAATACAAAGTTGGATAAACATTGGTACTATTTTAACAAGACAAAACGTAGAAACCAAAGTTAAAAGAAGTAGAGTTTAGGCCGAAAATGTTATTACACTTTTTGGCTATTTGGATGATAAATATAAATAAAGAAAAGGAGAAAGAGATAAGGCATAAGATTCCATTAAGTGAAACTCAAAGTGGATAGATAGATAGATAGATACTTGATGAACTTGAGATGCTTTGTCATGCGTTTCTACTGTCTCTTAAAGTTTGGGTGGTACGTTTTTCGTTTCTCTTCATTATTCCTCTTTTCCTCATCACTTTTTCTCTTTATTCACTTTTTTTTTTTTCCATTATTAAATATTTTTCTAAATCAGAAACTCAAAATTCTTAAAAGAAAAACATAAAAATAATGTTGAAAAGGGACATGAGAATATTAATTATCGTCAACATTTAACATGGAGTGTTTCTTTAGATATTTTAGAGATATTTTGTTAAATCCATAAATGTTTTGTGAATGTATAAGTAAAATTTTAACCTAAATAGATGAATTACTATAATGATGAAAACAGGCCTAACAAAGATTTAATTTGGAGTACAAATAGATGAATTACTATAATGATGAAAACAGGCCTAACAAAGATTTAATTTGGAGTACTTTTTAGATATTTTGAGATATTTATTAAGATTTCCTTTTAATATAATGTAAACTTCATCAACTTGCATTACAAATAACAACAAGCTTCATTAAATTCACCTCTAATGACTAAATGAAACCATACATGTAATTGTAGAGAAAACAAATTGAATTGGTATAATAGTGAAATAGACCTAACAGAGTTCAGTTTTTATTCACATGGAGTATTATTCATGACATGACTTGTTATATATCAGTCTTGACAAACAAAAACACTTATTTATGTGACTTTTGTTTTAACAATTAATCTCATCTATCACTTATATATTATACATTTATATTATAAATGTATTATATTATGTTATATTATACATTAAATCATCTATCACTTATAATATAAAAAAATACAGGAACCAATAATACATCATTGATGTATCGTTCAGATACTATTGGATGAAAATGAGACTTGAGTAATTTGCGCGTTCAGATACTATTGGATGAAAATGAGACTTGAGTAATTTGCGGATAACAAAAATGAGACCATGTGTGCTTTTATTTGATTTATGAACTGAAACTAAGTTAGACTTTAAAATATGAACACAAATTTTATCATGATATAACTTTAATTTTGTGTATAACAATCTTGTTCTAAATTATAACTTTAATTTAGTTTCTTTACTCAAGCAGGTTCACATGACCGACACTTTTCTTTTCTTAGTGCTCTAGTTGTCCAAATCAATAATATCATCCTCTTTTAATATTTCCCAATATAAAAAACATTTCTTATCAAAATTATTTGAAAAAAAAAAACTCCAAATTTGGAATTTCATCTGATTAATTAAGAACAGTAGATTACACAGTCTTACAGATGATAAACGAAACTAAAAAAGATCACTAATTCCTAATTAACTAATTAATACTTTTCTTCTTCTCTTTAATTAATCATTCCGATTATTTAAAACAAAAAAAAGCAAACTTTTCAAGGAAGAAAAGTAGGAACAATGGCAGAAGAAGAAATAAACTGTTGTGAAGGAGGATGTTGATGAAGATCTTTAACCTCAATCTCCGCCGTAGAAGCACGGTGACCACACTTATTACACTTAACCGGAACCAAAATTTGACGACAAGAAGGACAAGAAGACCTTGAACTCAACCATTTATCAATACACGCCACGTGGAAAGCATGATTACAAACCGGTAAAATTCTGATTTCTTCACCATCGGAAAATTCCGTTAAACAAATCGCACACTCGGTGGTTAAATCTCCTTCTCCGTTAGAGGAGCTCGGTAAATCTCCATCTCCATCTCCTCCGGTTGTGGTGGTGTAAGTGGATTTAGGAAGAGAACGGAGTACTTTTTTTTTAAGACCTTTATTCGGCGGTGGTGAATTTACGGTGGCGGAAGGATTAATTCCGGTTAGACGACGGAGCCAAGCGCAACGAGCTATGGCGGCTAAACCGACTACACATATGAGAGCCTTATCCTAAGTTTATATAATAGAGAGACACACATATACACATCCAATTGCAGATAAATATCTATTTATTTAAATCCATGTCATATAAGCCCAATGTTTTTTGGATGAATATAAAAATTTAGATTGAAGTATATATCCATAAAAGACAAAATATATTTGAATTCTTTAATTAAAGTAAAGGATTTGATTTGATTCAAATGGTAAAATATCAGTGTCTTGATTATTTGTATTATAAGATAAGCTTTGAAATTTAAAAGGTTGTTTTTAATGTTCTTAATTAACAAATTGCCAATAGAAATTTCTATGGAAATCATTGATTAACATTTTTAAACAGGGTTTCAATGCAAAAGGATTATATCATATTTCCATTTGAAATTAATATACTAATTGTCTATTTCAAATATATTTTTAATATATTAAGACTTCTGTTTATCAAATGAAAATGAATATTTTCTAAATAATCTTTATAAAATTGATGTTTGGGCTTAGAAACTGTAACAACTATGTTTTTAGGATTAATTATTTCTTAGCCTGATGGGATATTTTGGAAACATATATCAAACATAGATTCGTAGTTCAATTTAAATAATTTATTATCCTATAAAAATATATTTAAATCGTTCTCTGTTTTAGGTTTTGTTTGACTAACTCATTATCAAAAGGTATAGCGTGTAAATTAGTTTCTTACCTAAACCTACTTCGATTAATATTTGTAAGAATATGTTGGATTTTTGTATAGATGTATATGTAATGTAGTCATGTGGGTGGGGGATATTGATAACTACAGAATCTTTGAAACGGGTCTACTACGTGTCTTTAAAGATATTATAAAATGTTACTATTACATTATTGTAATAATAACGGCAGGTAAAACCGTCCACGTGTGTATCAAGTTTTGGTGTTTCTAGATTACTCTTTGGACATATATTCATATTATCTTCACTCTATATTTTCCTAAGTGTTGGACATTTTCTTGGATTCTCAATACCAATACTATACAGTGGACATGTATACAAAACTTGAAAAAATAATTGCTATATTGCCAGTAATATTTTATGTTATGTTAAGGGCCGTTCCAATTATAGCAGGGGCTTCAAGCGAAGTCCGAAAATTTGGGGGCCATTTCCAACTGTAATAGGGATCCAAGCGAAAATTCAAAAATTTGGGGTCATTTTTATAATAAAATTAAAAAAATTATGCATGTAGTAGATATCGAACTCGAGTATTTAAGCGATCGCTTATGTGGCCCCGAATTTTATATATATCTTAATAAATTATCAAAAATTGGGGTCCAAAAATTATAAAAAAATCGGGAACCTTAAACGATCGCTTATGTGGCTTAGACTGGTTATGTTAAAAGTCTCTAAAGATAGTTCTACGGGCAAGTACATGCACCAATTGCACCACTAGACTTTTAGATCATATCAGGATCATTGTTTTGGTGCGAAGCCTAGAAATCTCAATCACGGATTGGGCCAAATTGGACCGAATTCGTTATATAATGGGCCTGATCGGCCCGTTTTTAAATTTCTCGGAATAATTGTCTATGTAGAAGATGACAATAATACCCTCCTAGTCGGTAATACCCTACATTAGCCCGTTCTTCGAATCTCGACGGCAGGAGGATAATATATCTAAACCCTATCTCCAGTGAGAGAGATTGAGATTGTGAGCGTTGATTCTGGCAAAGAGATGAATGAATTCGAAGATCATGAGGGAGACGGGACGGCTGCTGATGCGTTTTACGCCGAAGATAACGGTGGTCCCGGCGGTGAAATCGAGGATCAATTAGATTTGAAATCTGAGGTACGTTGCAGCTTCTGATTATCTTCATGTTGTTTCTTTAGGGTTTTAGATCTCTGTTTTTTAGCAAATTGAATTTGATTGGGAATAAATTTTTTTGAGGTCGTTAGATTTTGAGCTGTTCTTGTTTGTTGATCTACTAGTTGAAGTCTACGATACGATTGTTAACTTTCATTGATTCTTTACCTATATATGACTGAGTTTTGTTTTTGTTTGTGTAGAGAGAAACGCGTGACCATGAAAGAGAGACGAGTTCAAGAAGTAAAGATAGAGAAAGAGA
>CM071721.1:450685-465433 GCA_036630335.1 Physaria fendleri | reverse complement strand
AGCCCACTGGGCCCGTGATGCGGGTTGAAATTGACAGACCTTGTGACGACCGAACTCTTCAATAGTTACAGTGACGATGGTATTAAGAAAAAGAGGAAGATGCCAAATTCAACAATTGGTTTGAGGAAAAGATGATGACATCGGTCCTGTACTCCATTGTCGTCTGCCGATCGTGATGGTTTCCAGAGATTGCAATAGGTCTTCATCATATCAAATTTGGCGATAAAACAATTAGTCGTTCAAGAGCCAGTAACGGGTATAAGCGAGGCAAGCCTATGCTTGCGGCCGTAAATATTAATAACTAATTTTCCGCCAACAATTACTCGGTAATCTTTAGTCTAGTGGCCAGGGAAGGTCTGTGAGGGGTATTTTGTTATCAAGTCTTGTCTTGAGTCTCGATTATGTGTTTTCTCTTTTAAAATTTTTCTCGTTTTATGTTTTTTTTCCTTCCCAACACATCGTGATATATTTTTGTATATAAGGATTTGACTCTCTTTTTTTTGTCATTAAACTTACTATATTTGGAATTGGTTTTATAAAAAAAAACAATTTACTATGGTAAAGTGGTCTTTTTATTTTTGTCGCTTAATCTCCAGAGACCTTTTTGGTGGTCCTCTCTTGGACACTATTTGCTTAGCTTTCTCTCAGGTCTTATGTGTTGTACTGTTGTTTGTTTGATAATATTTGGTTTTCTACTCCATGGTTGACATTTTTAAAGATTTACTCAGTTGTAATAAGAACTCTGAATGTCTCAAAATGTTGAGAGTTTTCTTTTACAATGATTGTTGAAGATTAGTTTGTAGCTACAAAATCTAAGTGGTCGATTCTACGCTTTCACATACAAGGATGAACAGGACCAGCATGTATTCAAAACAACTTTTTTACTTCTGCGTTTCCTTGTCTGAAGCATCTTTCAAAATAGATTCGACATCAGGGGCAACAGTCACAATCTTGGGTGAAGAACCAATGAAAGTGCACTTTCCTTCTTCACTGTCGGTTGCTGCCTCGATTGCTGCCACATCAGTAAGAATGTTTGCATCCGATTCTTTCCAGACCTACATATATGTAAAGGATCTAGCGTTAAAGAGATGAAGAAGAGTTTGCAGAGTAGATTCAAACACAGCTTTGGATTGTGTATTACTATGTTCACATTTATGAATACATGGTGAAGAAGCATGATTACTCTGCCAAAGTAAATAATGACATACATCGAAGGAGACATCTCCAAGTTTCATTTTGATTTTGCCGCTCTGGTAAACTTGCATTTTGCCCATGTAACCACCCTCTTGTAAACCTTCAAAAGGATCTCTTCTTTCTGAACTGTTCATTTCTGTCGATTGTTTCATTACAGGGAGACAGCTTGGTAGCTTAAAGTCTTCTTTCTGAACTGTTCATTTCTGTCGATTGTTTCATTACAGGGAGACAGCTTGGTAGCTTAAAGCGCTCTGTTGATCCTGCAGGCAGTTCAGAAAAATACAATCAGTCGAACTCAGTGAAGAGTTCACATGCTGTTAATATATATTTGTTTGCAAGTTCATTACCGGTGTCAGACCGAGTTCTTTTGCTGAGTTGATGGTGTTCTCATCATACTCACTGTGTTTAGCCACATCCCCGAATTCTTTCTGGTTAAGAAGTTCTAACAACACAAGAAGTGGGATTCTTCAGTTGATGGAAATTTGCAGTTATCTACTAAACAAACACATTCACACCTATGAAATATTGAGATTTAAAGTAAACATACACTGTGTTTAGCCACATCCCCGAATTCTTTCTGGTTAAGAAGTTCTAACAACACAAGAAGTGGGATTCTTCAGTTGATGGAAATTTGCAGTTATCTACTAAACAAACACATTCACACCTATGAAATATTGAGATTTAAAGTAAACATATAGTTTCTGTAAAGCTATTGCAAAGTAGTGAGCGATACCTGGATCACCAGAGTTAGGCATTCTCCAAGGAATCTCATTGGGATAGTAGGTGTTTACATAATCCTGCAAAAGAAATGAGCCAAACCTTATATCCACGTAAATCAACTGAAGAGAGATTAGGAGATAAATCAGGTGCTATCTAAAGATTCTAGTTACCCAAGGGCCAACGTAGTCTTCCCCAGTTCTTGTAACCAAATTATGAACCTCTTCTTGAGCAGTGGCAGATGAAACACGAGGAGGAATATCAGCAGAAGAAGAGGGATTTACATCAGAGCCCCCAAACGACCTTAATGCAAGTGAATAGGAGTCTGGTTGGAATGTAACTTGAGAGGAAGAACCTGCAAGATTTTGATAAATTTTCAAGAACAAACGTTGCCAGCTATAATATTTAATACACACCACCACCACCACCACCTTCATCACTCATGGTTTTCAGTTTCTCAGATAGTACAGAAATGAGAACAAACACAACTCATAATTTGTATGGACATACATATAAATTTACATACCTTTTGTTTCGGTTTTGGATTTACTCTGGTCAATCGTCTGCAACAACAACACAAGAAAGTTAGATTTCAACTCCGAACATTTTTGGATTAACAGATGGAGATGACAATAAGCCGGTTATAAGATATAGAATCAAAGATGTTAAGGATTGTGGACCAACTCAGTTTAAGCCGGTTATAAGATATAGAATCAAAGATGTTAAGGATTGTGGACCAACTCAGTTCATGGTAGAACACTGGAACTAAACCTATTAAGCCATTAATGACAAAAGCTCAGAAATAAAGAACAAAAACAAAATGGTCTTTCTTATACCGTTTTTTAGGTATCGTAATATTATATACCCTATATCATAATCTAAAGTAGTACAAGATTCTTTATTATTATTTTATATCAACGGCTAAAACTAATAACTGATATCAGAAGAAATAAAATAGGAAAGAAAATACGGAGGGAGGGAGGGAGAGAGCAAGACGGAGAACTGAGAATCAAGTCTACTACGTACGCCGATACGTTGGGCTATTTGGCGAGCTGCTCTCATGTTATGTTCCTCAGCTTCAGCTTCAGCTTCTTCGCTGTGTTCTCTTTCACGTTTATAATCAAGATCGACATGCATTAAACAAGAAAGAATCGAGAGAAAATAATTACGCGTTGATGGCTGGGTTGATCGGCGGGTGGGAACGCTTTTGACGTCGTGGTGTGAACCTCCGCTGCTGAGACATATGGAACAGTGAAAGGTCAGTGAAAAGGCGGCGAAATTTCTGAGATTTGATAAGAAATTACGAAGCGGAAAATAATAAAACGGCATTGTTAAAGATTACCTTCGAATTTCGGCGATTCTCGTCACCTGAATCCATGGCAGTCGCTCGCCCAGGAAAGAAATTCGGAAAATGGGGGATTTTGGAAGAAAAGGGTTTCAACCTCTCAGCACTCCTACTTGGAACTTTTAACGACGAGATTATTGTAAACCCATCCTAGTTTATATAGTTAATAATTACAACAACAACAGCATATTTATTTATGTATTTTTTTTGTGATTAAATGTGATATTTAATACTCCGCAAGAGCGACCCAAAATAAAAGGCATAGTTTAGTATAGTTCTGTTTTAGCATTTTAATACTTTCTATTTTTTGTACAACTACTATCAATAAATTTAATAAAATCGTTCTATTTTATGATATACGAGTATTGATAACGTGCATGGGTTTATGTTAATTAACTAAATAAATAAAAAATTTTATGATATACGAGTATTGATAACGTGCATGGGTTTATGTTAATTAACTAAATAAATAAAAAAATATTTATCTATGGTTAATTATAAAATAATGACATTTTATACTTTTCAAAAGTATAAAAATCTGTAACAAATTTTTAAGTTTTTAAAACTTAAAATCTCTTAAAGTCATCATGATTATTGTGTTTATCAAATCTTTCTAACTTAAAACATAATATAATAAATCTAATGGGTGGACATATTGTTATTGATGGATTCATTTGAACACCCCCAAAAAACTTATAAATTATGTAGGATGGTTCAAGATGAACACTCATATTTTGGAGGTGAACGGTTCAAACCTACCACAAACTTGATTTAATTTTTACTTGGAACACTTTTAATCTGATATGGGTCCGCCCCTGTTTCAACTTTAGGCAATAGATTAATAATGACTGGGAACGCATCCCTCTCAAGTCTTACAACACACTCCTCCACCCAATATCCCAAACTTCACACCTGCTCTAGATAGAAGGTAATATTGTATCACACTTGGCAAACTTCACACCTGCTCTAGATAGAAGGTAATATTGTATCACACTTGGCAAGAGAGAATAAGAGTCTCTAGTCCGTAGCTTTTGACTAGAAAATGGCAATCACTTAAAAAAAAACAAAAAAACATTAAAAAAAAATCAAACCAAATAAAAGTAGTATGAAAAACTTAAACTAACAACGAGACTAACAAAAACGAATTAAAAACATCAAATCTATCAATGAAAAATTAAAAACGCCTATTACTTTTGCTTTTTCCTGTGAACCTTTTATANACGTATACATCTTTAACAACTTTTTCATGGCATACAACACAACAAAGGCTTGAAAAAAATCAAATGTTTCTAAATCCATTGTCCAAAATCTCTCTTGATTTTCTAGAGTAGTTGTGAGACGAAACCAATGATCTGGGACTTGGTTTGGCAATTTTGAAGGTGATATAACTGTATACCATCCATACTTGAAGGCAAATCAACAACTTTTGCAATATTTAATTGGATACGTGACATATGTTCATGAAAGAAGAAGTTTGACGACAAATAGTTTCTCTGGGTTCACCAGGAATATAACAAGCCAGCAGGAATCTTAATTTTTTATATCTTTTTTGAAAATTCCAAATGTATTACTCTACTCGTTTAATCAAAATACCTTTAATTAATAAAATTGATTACATTAAAAGAAAAAAAAAAAATCTTTGATGTCTAGAATTGCGATTTACACTTACGAAATTTCTAGAATAATTTTTGGGAATAACCATCTATCCGTTGGCAGATTTTTCCTTAAACTGCTAAGGATGTAGTTTCTCGCAAAAATCGGAATTTTATATAATAAAATCTTTTTTTTTCTTTGTCTCATAATTTGATCAATCTTATTATCCCTCTATCAATCTTGCCAAAAAAATATCTCTCTATCTTAATTTTTTTTTTTTTAACGCATTTTTCCCACAACTGTTTTTATCTTTGCCCAGAAATTGAAGAGCTGTCTAATACAATTTCCATCATGATCATGCGTATACATCTTTAACAACTTTTTCATGGCATACAACACAACAAAGGCTTGAAAAAATCAAAATGTTTCTAAATCCATTGTCCAAAATCTCTCTTGATTTTCTAGAGTAGTTGTGAGACAGAAACCAATGATCTGGACTTGGTTTGGCAATTTTGAAGGTGATATAACTGTATACCATCCATACTTGAAGGCAAATCAACAACTTTTGCAATATTTAATTGGATACGTGACATATGTTCATGAAAGAAGAAGTTTGACGACAAATAGTTTCTCTGGGTTCACCAGGAATATAATTAACAAGCCAGCAGGAATCTAATTTTATATCTTTTTTGAAAATTCCAAATGTATTACTCTACTCGTTTAGTCAAAATACCTTTAATTAATAAAATTGATTACATTAAAAGAAAAAAAAAAATCTTTGATGTCTAGAATTGCGATTTACACTTACGAAATTTCTAGAATAATTTTTGGGAATAACCATCTATCCGTTGGCAGATTTTTCCTTACACTTACGAAATTTCTAGAATAATTTTTGGGAATAACCATCTATCCGTTGGCAGATTTTTCCTATGTAGTTTCTCGCAAAAATCGGAATTTTATATAATAAAATCTTTTTTTTTTCTGTCTCAATTTGATAAAATCTTATTATCCCTCTATCAATCTTGCCAAAAAAAAATATCTCTCTATCTTAATTTTTTTTTTAACGCATTTTTATGTTTTCCATTTCGGTGACTCGAACTCCATGACTTTTCGGTCGGATGGTGCGGTAACTGACCTGCACGATCTCGTCAATCTCTCTATCTTAATATAATCTTTCAAAAAAAATATATATATCTAAAACAACACTATTTCGAGACTTGACCCATAACTAGAAGAAGACTTGGTTGACCCATAACTAAAAGATGACACTCTCTTCTCTCTCCACCTTTCAAATATGGCTTCTAAGTCTTCGAGGATAAAGAATCTCGTAGAAGAAGAACATCAACAGATTAATACGAATTCCCGGCGAGTTGATCCGACAATGCGAGGGTACTTACGTCCATCATCGTTTATTATACTCTGTGGTGTTGTTCTGATTCAGCTGCTTGCTTCTCAAGTCGTTGCTAAAAGTTCTAAAAGTCCATGTCTGTGGTGTTGTTCTGATTCAGCTGCTTGCTTCTCAAGTCGTTGCTAAAAGTTCTAAAAGTCCATGGCCAACTCTCACCGGTGTGTGTTCTTCCGAGAAAACATACTAAACTAACCATCCATCCAGATATGTAGTATATAAGAACTATGGAACAAATCACATAGTAATTTCACTTTGATTTTGTGGCAGGTGACGCTCCTCTTGTGATAGCTCGTGGTGGGTTCTCTGGATTGCTTCCAGATTCGAGTCGACTTGCTTACAGTTTTGCAATGTTGACAAGTGTACCCGATGTTGTTCTATGGTGTGATGTTCAGCTCACCAAAGATGCATTTGGTATTTGTTTTCCTGATTTAAACCTGAGCAATGCTTCATCTATTGAAGATGTTTATCCAAACCCACAAAAATATTACTCGGTTATTGTTGTCCTTACTAAGGGTTCCTTCACTATTGATTTCTCTTTAAAAGATCTCAAGGATGTTTCCTGTAAGTGTTCATGACTCAGTTTTACTGCTTTCTTTTTTGTGTTTAGTTATAACTTGTGTTCACTTGTTGCAGTGTTAAGAGGAATTTTCTCGCGGTCAGATAATGACTCAGTTTTACTGCTTTCTTTTTTGTGTTTAGTTATAACTTGTGTTCACTTGTTGCAGTGTTAAGAGGAATTTTCTCGCGGTCAGATAAATTCGATGGTATTAACCCGATTATGACGGTTCAAACCGTAGCCACGCAGATGCAACCATCATCATCATCATCATCATCATTCTTGTGGTTAAATGTTCAGCACGATGCGTTTTACGCCCAGCATAATTTGAGCATGAGCAGTTTTCTTATTGCAGCTTCAAAAACTATTCCCATTCACTTTATCTCTTCCCCTGAAGTGAGCTTGTTTAGGAAAATTGCTAGACGTTTTGGGCGTAAAGGACCGAAATTCGTGTTCAGGTTTCTCGGTCAAGAAGAGTTTGAACCAACAACTAACAGAACCTACGGCTCTATCTTGAGCAACCTAACTTATGTCAAGACGTTTGCTTCAGGAATTCTTGTTCCCAAGTCTTACATATTGCCACTCGATGACAAGCAGTACTTGCTTCCTCCTACATCCTTAGTTCAAGATGCTCACAAAGCAGGATTACAAGTTTTTGTGTCAGGTTTTGCAAATGATATTGATATTGCATATGACTACAGTTTTGATCCAGTGTCTGAGTATCTCTCTTTTATGGACAATGGCCATTTTTCTGTTGATGGTGTTCTCTCTGATTTTCCCATTACTGCATCTGCATCCCGCGGTAAGCACCATTTCTTTACAGACAGAGCTCGACAATATATAGTTGGAGACACTCACAATACACACTTTCATATATTTTTCAGACTGCTTCTCCCACATTGGCAGAAACGCTACACAACAAGGTATGAAAGTTGCTTTGCATCTTGCTATGATTTATCATACCCAAGTGAAAAAACCTGAAATTGATTTTATGGTTCTTGTCTTTAGTGGATTTTCTAGTTATATCCAAAAATGGTGCGAGTGGAGACTATCCTGGATGTACAAACTTGGCGTATGAGAAGGCCATCAAAGATGGTGCTGATGTAATCGACTGCTCGGTCTACATGTCTAGCGACGGTGTACCCTTTTGCTCTAGTTCGATCGATCTCCGGTTAAGCACTACCGTTGATCTATCTCCTTTCAAAAACCGTTCAAAAACTGTCCCAGACATCAGCTCAGTGGCTGGAATATACACTTTCAGTCTCACATGGCCTGAGATTCAGACCTTGACTCGTAAGTTTGTCTTCAAGTTTCTCTACTTGTTTTCAGATAAATGCTGGTCTGTTTTTCACTCTTCTTCATACGATTTGTAGCAACTATTTTTCAAGTTTCTCTACTTGTTTTCAGATAAATGCTGGTCTGTTTTTCACTCTTCTTCATACGATTTGTAGCAACTATTTGAGAGCTTTTATATAGATGCAAATGTCTGGGTCAAAAGTACAGGCTACTTTACAGTATTACTTAACTTGACAGTTACATTTAACTACTCTCCAATCTTTTTCCACAGCTGCTATTTCAAACCCCTACAGAGAAAACTACACAATGTTTAGGAATCCAAGCATGAAAAATGCTGGGAAGCTTCTCAAACCCCTACAGAGAAAACTACACAATGTTTAGGAATCCAAGCATGAAAAATGCTGGGAAGCTTCTTTCGCTTTCTGATTTCCTAAACTTGGCAAAGAACTCCACCTCTCTCTCTGGTGTTTTGATCAGTGTAGAGGTGAGTTCCCATTGAACCTCTTATCTTACCATTTTATCAGTCAGACCATGACATACTAATGGTCACGCCACTACATTTTTTGTGTTCCTCAGAATGCAGTATACCTGAGAGAGGAGCTAAGGCTCGACGTTGTTAAAGCAGTACTTGATACACTCACAAAGTCTGGCTACAGCAATACAACCACAAAGGTCATGATTCAGTCAACAAATAGTTCGGTTCTAGTTGACTTCAAGAAGCAGAGCAAGTATGAGATAGTCTACAGAATTGAAGAAAAAATCCCTGATATTCTGGACTCTGCTGTCGAAGACATAAAGAAATTTGCTAATGCTGTTGTGATCCAAAAAAAATCAGTCTTTCCTACCGTTGACTCGTTCATCACGATGCAAACCAATGTTGTGGAGAAGTTGAAAAAGTCTCAGCTTCCAGTTTATGTGGAACTCTTTCAGAACGAGTTTGTATCTCAACCATATGACTTCTTTGCTGATGCAACGGTTGAGATAAACAATTATATCTCTGGAGCCGGTATAAATGGAATCATCACCGAGTTCCCTTTCACAGCTGCAAGATACAAAAGTAAGTGTGCCAAAATTTGCACCAAAGGTCTCACAACACCAAGGTTAATTACTTCAATTACTAAATATTATTTTTGTTCTGCAGGGAATCTATGTTTGGCCAGTGAAGAAACTCTACCATACATGCCCCTTGTCAAACCCGGTGGCCTCTTAACCTTAATGAGTTCTACGTCCATACCTCCAGCCCAAGCTCCAGACCCGGTTTTCACAGATGCTGACGTCACTGAGCCACCACTACCTCCGGTTACAACAAAAGCCCCAACCTCAAGCCCTGGTCCCGGAACCCCATCAACAATTGCACAAGCACCTAGTGGACAAACAAGAATCACTATATCTCTTCTACTTTCAGTTTTTGCTATGGCTCTTACCGCTCTTCTACTTCTGTGATCAAGCCTTGATTATTCTCATCTCCTCTGTTGATAATGACTTCCGCCCTCTGTAAGATATCCCTGTGTGTGACTCGGTCAAATCTTAACAGCTAGAGCCACAAATATATTTTGCCAGCATGTTGTCTGTTTATATTATTGTAGTCCTGTCCCAAAAACATCCCAAAAACAACAGGTTATTCTTCGAATTTCCCTCGGATTCATTTGTTATTGTGTCATATATACCCTATACCTGTGTCTTGTAATATTTTATGAGACTGTATCCCTTATAAACAAAATCAATCTCTCAGTCATCTGAAAGGTTCTTGTAGAAACTTTTGTCCCGTTCCATCTCGTGTAACAACTCTTTCACAAATTGGTCTTTCTCTTAATGCTTTAGTCCATGTAGACCTTATAGGAAATGCATTCGTATTTCCAGATCCAGCAAACTTGAGAATCGACTAACAATGGTGCTTATGTGGATCATCCTAATGTCATAGCAAAAAAAAAAAACAAACAAACAATTACCAGAGAATGAATTCGAAAGCTTAGCCATTACCTTGGGACAGGTAATTCGGAAACTGAATCACCAGGCAGATTGCCGCCGGAGAAGGAACTAAAAACACAATTAAAAAAAGGGTTAGTTAAAAGTAGTGAGATTAACATAGTTTTGTAAGTTAAAATCTCTAAAATGATTTTAATTTCATTTAGTAGGCCTTCCTGGATTATATAAGGTCCATAGGGTTTGGGCTTTGGCAAAATGAAAATTTTTTGGAAAAAAGATCGTGAGGACTTGTGGAGATGCGGGGTATCGATCCCCGTACCTCTCGCATGCTAAGCGAGCGCTCTACCATCTGAGCTAAAGCTTTGTAACATTCGAGACTAATAGTAAATCTTAATCAATTGATTCTTCCTTTAACAAAAAAAAAGAAAGAATTGGTTCTACTTCCAACCAAATTAATGAGTTATAAGACTAATGAATCTTGCTAGCTAACAAAAAAAGTTTTACTAAAGCTTAACGTATTTTTTTCGGAAGAAAATTAAAGGAAACAGATCACATGTATCAACCACCTGGTTTTGAGGAACCTGACAGACCTCATCATCTCTGCAAATTGAACAAAGCTACCTATGGTCTTAAACAGACACCTAGAGCTTGGTTTGATAAGTTTAGTTTCTTTCTTATGGACTTTGGTTTCAAATGTGCTCATGCTGATCCATCTTTGTTTGTTTATCAACAAGGTGATGACAAAATTTATCTTCTTCTTTATGTTGATGATATACTGTTAACATGCAACAACAAGAACCTTATTGATCAGCTGATTTCTAGACTTCACATTGAGTTTAGAATGAAGGACTTGGGACAACTGCATTATTTCCTGGGTATTCAAGCTCACTTTCACTCTGAAGGGTTATTCCTGAATCAAGAACAATATCTTCTTGATGTTCTTGCCACTGCAGGTATGTCTAACTGTTATGCAGTCTCAAACACCTCTACCTTTGCAAAGTTCTAGAACAGAATCTGCAGATGGAGCATTCTCAGAGCCTACATATTATAGAAGTCGTGCTGGTAAACCTCAGTACTTGACTCTGACTAGGCCTGATGTGCAGTCTGCTGTGAATTTTCTTTGTCAAAAGATGCATTCACCTACCATTGCTGACTTTAACAATCTCAAACGGCTCCTGAGGTATCTCAAAGGTACTTCTTATATGAGTATTAATTTCTGTTTGCTACTTATACTACTCTAAGGGGATATAGTTGACTGGGCTGGTTGTCATGACACTAGACGATCGATCTACTAGTGATTTATATATCTTTCTCGGTCAAAACATTATCTCTTGGTCAGCAAAAAGGCATCCTACTGTGTCGAGGTCTTCTACAGAGGCTAAGTATAGGTCTCTGTCTTTTGCTGCTCAAGAGTTGACATGAGTTTTCAGTCTTTACTCAGGGATCTTGGGATTTCACAGCCACTTACACCTGAACTATTCTGTGATAATCTTCCCCGCTACCTATTTGACTATTAGTCCTGCTTTTCACTCACGTTCAAAACACTTTTAGATTGACAACAATCAGATTTCACATCCACTAGAGAGTGTGTTAACTATTACATCTTTACATTAGAATTCAGACAATTGCTTCCTACCACGACTTTAGATCTGTCTTGAGACCTTCTCGAACTAGTTGATGCCCTGTTTTCAGAATCCGAACCAGGCAGTCTAGATCCAAAAACTTCAAGACCTGTTTTCAGAATCCGAACCAGGCAGTCTAGATCCAAAAACTTCAAGAGCTTCCAAAAAGAACCTTTTATTAGGTACAATTCCATCATTCTCCATTTTCTTCATCAGCATTTGGACATGATCCTTCATATCTGCCTTAGTATATGCCTTATATAGAAGCTTATACGTCGATGCATCTGGATTAACCCGAAAAGCGCTTGCGTTATCGAAAAGCTTATCTGCTTCCAAGTAAAGACCATTACGACAGTAAACTTCAAGCATAGCATTGAGTGTTGACACCTTCAACACTCTTTCTGATTCAACAACCTCGTCGAATATTTCTCTAGCTCTCGAAACAGAGCCGCAATAACCATACATCATGATCATGCTTTCGAATGTAATAACACTTGGCATGTAGTTCATATCATTCATCTTCTTGAAAACCCATTCAGCCTTATCTCTCAGCCGAGCTTTACCGTAGTTTGTAATCATTGAATTGAATGTAGGGAGAGTCGGTTTCTCCTTGGACCGGAGTAAACTCTTGAAAGTCTGCTCCATCTTCTCAAACTCTTGTTTCTTACCATACGAGTCAATAAGCAAATTAAAAGTGATGATGTCTGGCTTACACTCGTTACTCCTCATACGTGTAAGCACAGATTCCATCTCCTTAATCATCCCGTTTTTCCCATACGCATCCATAACACCGTTAAAGGTGTAGATGTCTGGAGAAACTACACTCATATCCAAGTCTTTAAACAGAGCATTAACTTGTTCCACTTTACCGGACTGCGCAAAAGCCCTCAAGAGGATATTATAAGTCACAACATTAGGTTGACACTTTTCCATCCCCTTCATTTTGTCAAAGTATCCACGAGCTTTCTCCAAAGCTTTCGCCTTGTCCTGTGTATAGAGATGAGCTGTTATGAGGGCATTGTAAACAGAAGCATCAGGACGACAACCGCTGTTTTTCATCTCGGAAAATAGCCACATTGCCATCCGGGTTTGACCCTTTTTCCCCATTACTGATATCAATTTCGAGTATACTCCATTATCTGCGATATACCATCGCTGTTTCTGCATCCACCTGAACACCTATGGATGAATCACAGTAAGTTGTAGAAGGAACACAATAGTTGCTATACTCTAATGACAGCAATAACGCACCTATAGAAGGAACACAATAGTTGCTATACTCTAATGACAGCAATAACGCACCTAAGTCACTAAAGCATGAGATCGTCTTGTCATTGGACATAAAACATAGCTACCATTAATAAAAAATGATAAAGTTGCTAACTTTTTACATAACCCCGAAGCTAAAACTCAAAATTATGCAAATGGGGTTCTGGGGAATACGAAGAGATGAAATTGGAGAAACTAAGCGATGAAGGCGACGTCAATATGTGGTCTATGGCCATATTCCTGTTGTGAGTGAGGACGATGAGTGATTTTGATCCCTTCTACAGTTCTGTGGATAACAGATGTAACAAAAAATAATATTGAGGGCACGATCAGAGAACTAGAAAACAGGGGGGTGTTTCTGTAAATAAAGTTGAAAATTGGAGGATCAAGTTTGGTGATTTTGAAACTTGTCGGAATCGAACACGCGATCTTCTGAACTAGAGACAGACGCTATTACGAAAAATGGAATAATATCCGAAACTATATCTGAAAATTTTGGGCCGACCAAAAAAAAAAAAATCTGAAAATTTTGTTGTCTTAATAATATCTTGGATTCATGACAAAAAAATATATATATAATAATATCTTGGATAATTATACACAGTTTAGGAAGTTTTTGTATTTTTAATGTTACAATACATCACCAAAATTCGAAATATAAAAATTGTGACAAGATAAAATCAACATTTGTCAAAATAAGTCTTTCATTTTCCGCAGAGTTTTCAATAAATAAACTGTAGCAGGATTTCTGTGATATAATAATAATAATAATAAATATAATTAAAATATAATAATAATATTATATAAAAATAAAATTATTTTTTGCGATAGATAAAATATGATTTTATTTTAATTTGATTGTAACGTGACGGTTTGATACAAGTAAATATCTTAAAATATGATTATATATTTTCAAATTTGCAGTACCTAAATTGATACAAGTAAATATCTTAAAATATGATTATATATTTTCAAATTTGCAGTACCTAAAATTTTACAAATGCTAAATTATATGTAATCTCATATCTCTTATATCTTATATTTCTCGTAAACACAAAAATATATTATATATTATGTATCTGTATAAGAGAAAATATGCGGGTTTTTTAATTCACATGATGTCATTCATTAAGATAATTAAAGGTTTCGTATAAACAAATAGTCGGACAGAGTGGATTTTGCAATAGAACATACTTTTACATTTTCCATTTGAGGTATGAAAAGAAATCGACTCAAACGAAGAGGATAGAAAGTTGATATTCGATAAAATACCACAAAGATTTCGATGACTCGAATTCGAATTGATAAAATCAATGCATTCTTTCGAATCAGAGAAAATGTACAGTTATAAGAAATCCAAAACCAGTGATTCCCTGTAACGCTGATACAATGGTCATCTCCTCCGATAATAGAGAGATGAAAAAATATATGAGTATGCATAAGAATAGAGTGCTAATCTCCCATGCCCCAATCTCTTAATTTAATTTCTCCCAAGCCCCCTATTTTCTTTACTTAGAATTTTCATTTATTTTTATCATCAACATTACAAAATGACCAAAAAGTCAATTACTTACCTGTATATTTACAAGTTTACCTGGTAAAATTATCTAGATGTCGGTCATCTCTTCCAAAGAAAAAAAAACTTCATCACGACGATTTCTTTCTCTTTCCAAAATCGGGATTTCAAAATCGGAATTTCAAAATCTCTCTATTGATTGAATTTTCTTGCTTCATGAACCTTCCTTCTCCTTGTTATTGCTTCAATCTCGTATTTTTCATATGTTTTCCGATTTGATTAGATTCGATTTGATTGAATTCGCCT
>CM071721.1:432895-450585 GCA_036630335.1 Physaria fendleri | reverse complement strand
TCACAGTAAGTTGTAGAAGGAACACAATAGTTGCTATACTCTAATGACAGCAATAACGCACCCAAGTCACTAAAGCATGAGATCGTCTTGTCATTGGACATAAAACATAGCTACCATTGATAAAAAATGATAAAGTTGCTAACTTTTTACATAACCCCGAAGCTAAAACTCAAAATTATGCAAACCCAGAACCTAAAACTCAAAATTACGCAAACCCAGAAGCTAAAACTCAAAATTATACCAAAATGGAAGCGGTGAAGAACATAGAAAGGATAAGAAGAGAAACCTCGAGGCATTGTAACCATTTATCAGTCTTCCCAAGCTCTTCAAAGAGAAGGAAACAATGCTCTGATCTTACGACCTTAACATACTTATCAAGTGTTTTCACCAATGGCTCTCTATCACTGATCCTCGACATTAAACTCCTAACAAGCACTCTATTCTCCTTCTCAGCTATCTCTCTCGCAGCAAGTTTCTTCTTTGATGAAATCGCTCCGCAGGTTATTAATGTCTTCGGAAAATTTAGGCCAACAGGTCTTGGTGAGAAACGAAGCCATTTGTGTTGGGGTTCTGGGGAATACGAAGAGATGAAATTGGAGAAACTAAGCGATGAAGGCGACGTCAATATGTTGGGGTTCTGGGGAATACGAAGAGATGAAATTGGAGAAACTAAGCGATGAAGGCGACGTCAATATGTTGTCTATGGCCATATTCCTGTTGTGAGTGAGGACGATGAGTGATTTTGATCCCCTTCTAGAGTTCTGTGGATAACAGATGTAACAAAAAAAAAAAAACAAAGGGTTTTTACACCCAATAGCACAAACACATTCCCAAATTACAAAAATAGCACATCATATGTAAACAAAAACAAAAAATATGTGAAGACAAAAAAAATTTGTGCTAATGAATGTAGTTTTTTTGTTGTTTGTGCTAGTGAGTGTAATTTTCTTTTTGTTTGTGCTATAGGATGTAATTTATTCAACAAAAAATAATATTGAGGACACGATCAGAGAACTAGAAAACAGGGCGTGTTTTGCGTTGGAAACGCCATAATCGCCATAACGCAAGAGAACATATTATCCTTACAAAAAAGAAGTTAGACGAAGGAATATCTTATGGATCTTTATCACTTGCAGAGAAGACGAAATTACAAAAATCTTTGGCATATGCTTATCTAGAAGAAGAATTTTTTTGGAAGCATAAGAGTCGTAATAGATGGCTTAAGGAAGGGGACAAAAATACAAAATATTTTCACCAAACTTCAAAAATATGGCTTAAGGAAGGGGACAAAAATACAAAATATTTTCACCAAACTTCAAAAATTAGAAAAACCAAGAACAAAATTAGTGTTCTTAAAGATGAAACCGGACAATTGCAGTATGGATCACGAAACCTTGCTGCTATTGCTATCAATTATTTTCAGACTCAGTACCAGTCACAACCGGCCATAGAAGAGGAACTAGCAGGGATTTTTGCGAACTTTGATCGGCGTGTTTCGACAGAGGTTAACACACAACTAACTAAGGCAGTCACAGAAGATGAAATCAAACATGCAGTCTTTTCTATTGGACCTCATCGCGCCCCTGGCCCAGATGGTTTTACTGGAGCCTTTTACCAAAACCATTGGTCAGATATAAAAACAGAGGTGGTCTTGGAAGTAAAGAGATTTTTTGAACTAGGTTCGTTTGATAAGACCCATAATCACTCACTGAAAGCTAAGAAAAGACAAGCTCGATCATATATGGCGATCAAAACAGACATCTCGAAAGCATACGATCGTCTTGAATGGTGCTTTTTAAAACGAGTTTTGGAGCACATGGGATTTGATGCAAATTGGATAACATGGATAATGACTTGTGTTACATCAGTCTCATACTCTGTTCTCCTCAATGGCGCCCCTTTTGGTCATATCCAACCTTCGCGAGGAATACATCAAGGCGATCCGCTATCTCCGTATTTGTTCATTCTTTGTGCTGATATCCTCTCTCATATGATGACACAGGCAGAAATAACTCGGACTATAAAACCAATCAAATTAGGTAACAACGGTGTGGGTGTCTCTCACTTGTTATTTGCTGATGATTCTTTATTTTTCTGTCTTGCAAACAAAAGATCTGCATTAACGCTTCAAAGAATATTCCAAACGTATGAGAGAGTATCTGGACAGGCTATAAATCTTAGAAAATCATCAATTACATTTGGTTCCAAGGTTAATCCTTTTGTGAAAAGAAATCTCCGACGCCTATTAGGGATATTCAATGAAGGTGGAGGGAAACACCTGGGTCTACCGGAAGAATTGAGAAACAGAAGAGCTGACACATTCCAATATATCATTGATAAGGTTAAGGATAAGACTGCTGGGTGGAACAAGAAGTTTCTATCGCCGGGAGGTAAAGAGGTATTGCTCAAGGCTGTAGCAACGACAATGCCAGTTTATAGCATGAATATTTTAAAATTACCCATTAGTATTTGTGAGTTATTGGTAATGGGTCGCTGGTCAATATTTTGGAAGACCCCTAGATTTCAGCACGACCCCCTCGCGCACCAAATCCAGCACATGAAAATGTACTCCTACGACGAGTAAGCGAGCTTATTGACGATAACACTAGACATTGGAATGAAGAACTGGTTCGACAAGTGGTAGCACCTCAAGATGTTGAAACGGTTCTTAGTACAAAGATTTGCGTCCAAGCACAAAGAGATTTATTAGGCTGGAGTTACACCGAGACAGGTCATTATACTGTCAAATCCGGGTATTGGGTGGCCACCCATTCTCAATAGTATCAACATCCGCAGGCTTTACCGGGAGATAATAAGTTTAAAACTGAAATATGGAGGTTATCGGCTCCTCCGAAAATACATCATTTTCTCGGGAAACTTAACACAAGAATATTACCTATTGGTGAAAATCTAATTCATCGGCATATCACTAATACCGCGCCTTGCCTTAGATGCAATCACAACATGGAAACGGCTCAACACATCTTTTTCGAATGTCCATATGCTCAATTGGTATGGAGAATGTCTGGAATACCCTATTACCAAAAGATTATTGAGCTACCTGAGTTTCAAGATCGAATGCTTTCCATATTACAATACAATACTGACTCTCGATTCTGTGAGTACTTACACCACCCAATTGCTATTATGTGGCGATTATGGAAGGCAAGGAATGTCTTATTATTTCAACAACGAGAAATCCCATGGGGTACTACAGCGAGATTGGCACATGAGGATGCTATGGAGTGGCAAAATATAGTTAATGACCATACTAGTACTCTAGTATCCAGTTATGAGTTACGACAAAGGCCTCATGACCCTAGATGGAGCCGTCCTCCACACCTATGGAGTAAATGCAACTATGATGCGGGATGGAAGGCTACAGAAGACACGAAAGGAGCGTGGATAATGAGAAACGAAATGAGACAATTTTTATTTGCTGGAATAGCTAAAACCCAAACTCTGCCATCCCCGTTAGCGGGTGAATTACAAGCCTTAATATCTGCCATGGAAATGTGTAAGGATAAAGGATATGATCGGATCATCTTCGAAGGAGATAACATTATGATCCCGAAGTTATTAAATGGAATTACACATAACTTTGTGGCTCATAACTGGGTGCGGGAAGCACAACACCTGAGGACATACTTCCAAGACATAAGTTTTACCTGGGTACCAAGACAAGCGAATAAAGCAGCACACCAATTAGTGCAGACTAGAATACAAGACAATGTTAATTATGTTTCTTATGATGTTATACGTTCTTTAATCACAAGTACAGTACAACAAGATTTGTCATAATAAAGTATTCAGCGTTAAAAAAAAAAAAAACAGGGGGGTGTTTCTGTAAATAAAGTTGAAAATTGGAGGATCAAGTTTTGTGATTTTGAAACTTGTAATAAAGTTGAAAATTGGAGGATCAAGTTTTGTGATTTTGAAACTTGTCGGAATCGAACACGGTGTTCTTCTGAACTAGAGACAGACGCTATTACGAAAAATGGAGTAATATCCGAACTATATCTGAAAATTTTGGGCCGACCAAAAAAAAAAAAATCTGAAAATTTTGTTGTCTTAATAATATCTTGGATTCATGACAAAAAAATATATATAATAATATCTTGGATAATTATACACAGAGTAGGAAATTTTTGTATTTTTAATGTTACAATACATCACCAAAATTCGAAATATAAAACCAAAATTCGAAATATAAAAATTGTGACAAGATAAAATCAACATTTGTGAAAATAAGTCTTTCATTTTCCGCAGAGTTTACAATAAATAAACTGTAGCAAGATTCTATGATATAATAATATAATAAATATAATTAAAATATAATAATAATATTATATAAAAATAAAATATATAAAATATAATAAATATAATTAAAATATAATAATAATATTATATAAAAATAAAATGATTTTTGCGATAGATAAAATATGATTTTATTTTATTATGATTGTAACGTGACGGTGTGATACAAGTAAATATCTTAAAATATGATTACATATTTTCAATAGTAAAAAAGCAGAGACATTTCAGTATGTATTAGAAAAAGTTAAGGAGCGTACGTAAGGGTGGAGTAAGAAATTTTTGTCACCTGGTGGTAAAAAAATTTTGTTCAAGTCCGTCGCTATGGCTATGCCGGTTTACACAATGAATCTCTTCAGATTACCAAAAGAATTTTGTGACGACCTGGAAAAAGATTTTGCGAAATATTGGTGGGGAACGACTGAGAATCAGCAGAAAACGCATTTGTTTGCTTGGAAAAGATTAACTATTTCAAAGAAGGAAGGAGGACTAGGCTGCAGAAAACGCATTTGTTTGCTTGGAAAAGATTAACTATTTCAAAGAAGGAAGGAGGACTAGGCTTTAGGGATCTTCAGAATTTTAACCAGGCTCTTCTAGCAAAACAAGTGTGGCGAATTCTTCAACACTCAAACAGTTTAATGGGAAAGGTTCTAAAAGGCCGGTACTTTTCGGAAACTACCATTCTTAAAGCTAACAAAGGAAACAAGGCTTCGTACATTTGGAAATCCATGCTCCACGGACGAGATTTATTAAAGCAAGGTGTTACAACGCAGGCTTGGACAGATCCTTGGCTGCCTACAAGCCCGCCGAGACCTCCTGAGAAATCTATACAGATCCTTGGCTGCCTACAAGCCCGCCGAGACCTCCTGAGAAATCTATACCGGGAATCGAAAATCTGATGGTTCATGAGTTAATTAATAGCAATTGTTCTGATTGGGATTACAGTAAGTTGGAGGAATTAGTTAACCCGGCGGATGTCGAAATTATAAAATAGATAAAGATTTCGGCTTCCTCAACAATGGACTACCTGGGATGGCATTATAATAAAAATGGTATGTACACGGTTAAATCCGGATATTGGTTGAAATCACATCTCCAACCAGTCTCTCCAGAGATCCCCCCTCCAGGAGATCCTCATCTCAAAAGTCGGATGTGGAATATAGAAACCGCGTCAAAAATCAAACATTTCTGTTGGAAAATTATTACTAACTCTTTACCAACAGGAACAACTACTGTTGGAAAATTATTACTAACTCTTTACCAACAGGAACAACTATGAAAGGCGTCACATAACAAACAACTCAACATGTCCACGATGTTGTGTCAGTGATGAAGATAACCATCATTTATTTTTTGGTTGCAATTATGCTCAAGCAGTCTGGAGAGCATCTTCAGTCGCTAACTATGATCTATATGATCCCAATCATGATTTCATGCATAATTTTATGACAATAATGGAGTTAGGAACGACAGGAATACCTACATACCAACAACATTGTTGGAAAATTATTACTAACTCTTTACCAACAGGAACAACTATGAAAGGCGTCACATAACAAACAACTCAACATGTCCACGATGTTGTGTCAGTGATGAAGATAACCATCATTTATTTTTTGGTTGCAATTATGCTCAAGCAGTCTGGAGAGCATCTTCAGTCGCTAACTATGATCTATATGATCCCAATCATGATTTCATGCATAATTTTATGACAATAATGGAGTTAGGAACGACAGGAATACCTACATACCAACAACATCTACCTCTCTGGATCCTGTGGCGAATATGGAAATATCAAAACCGACGACTCCCGTGGCGTAAGGTTGCATGGTTAGCTAATCAAGACACATCGGAGTGGATAAATATCGGACTACATAGTAAGTCTTCAACTTCTGGAAAAGCACAGACATGGAACCAGGATAACTCCACATCCTCAACTTGGCAAAGGCCTAGTATAGGATGGTTAAAATGTAATTATGATGGTGCGTTCCAAAGCAACTTAAGTACAGGTGCTAGTTGAATAATCCGTAATGAGAATGGGCAATATATTGATGGTGGATATGCTAAAGGAAAACAATTAAGTTCGCCAATAGAGAGTGAACTCCAATGTCTTCTAATTGCAATGCAACACTGTTGGAGCAAGGGATATCGACGAATTATATTTGAAGGTGATAACTAAGGTGATAACTTAGATGTTCAAAGACTTATGACTAGCAAAACAACCATTTTCAGCTGTCATAATTGGTTCTGCGAAATTCAACAATGGCACCAAAAACTTGAAGCAGTTAACTACAGTTGGACAAAAAGAGAAAAAAACAAGGAAGCAGATCATTTAGCTAAATTAGCAATTAGATCGACAAATTCGTTTTTAACTTCTATTTTCCCAATTTGTGATACTATAAATCTTTTCAATTAATAAAACTATGAGTTGCAAAAAAAAAATGATTACATATTTTCAAATTTGCAGTACGCAAAATTTTACAAATGCTAAATTATATGTAATCTCATATCTCTTATATCTTATATTTCTCGTGAACACAAAAATATATTATATATTATGTATCTGTATAAGAGAAAATATTCGGTTTTTTTAATCCACATGATGTCATTCATTAAGATAATTCAAGTTTTCGTACAAACAAATAGTCGGACAGAGTGGATTTTGCAATAGAACATACATTTACATATTCCATTTGAGGTATGAAAAGAAATCGACTCAAACGATGAAGATAGAAAGTGGATATTCGATAAAATACCACAAAGATTTCGATGACTCGAATTCGAATTGATAAAATCAATGCATTCTTTCGAATCAGAGAAAATGTACAGTTATAAGAAATCCAAAACCAGTGATTTCTTGTAACGCTGATACAATGGTCATCTCCTCCGATAATAGAGAGATGAAAAAATATATGAGTATGTATAAGAATATAGTGCTAATCTCCCATGCCCCAATCTCTTAATTTAATTTCTCCCAAGCCCCTCTATTTTCTTTACTTAGAATTTTCATTTATTTTTATCATCAACATTACAAAATGACCAAAAAGTCAATTACTTACCTGTATATTTACAAGTTTACCTGGTAAACTTATCTAGGTGTCGGTCATCTCTTCCAAAGAAAAAATAACTTCATCAGGACGATTTCTTTCTCTTTCCAAAATCGGGATTTCAAAATCGGAATTTCAAAAATCTCTCTATAGATTGAATTTCCTTGCGTCATGAACCTTCCTTCTCCTTGTTCTTGCTTCAATCTCGTATTTTTCATATGTTTTCCGATTTGATTAGATTCGATTTGATTGTTTAGATAGGATTGTCATTTGCCTTAGATACTTTGAGCGTCCAAGCTTCTGGAATATTCTATGTATGAAAGAAATCTTACGTATTGATTAGATTACAAAGTATAGGAGTCTAGGTATCAGTTGTCATTGTGGAATTATTGGTATGTGTAATTGGATAGATTGAACAGGTATTATAGAGATAAAGAGTTTTGCCCTGACCGTTTGTTCCTTCAACCTCCTGCAAGTTCATAGCTTCATTGAGAGAAAGCTTTACACTTGGTTTTTCTTAATAGCAGGTGGTGTGGCCTCAGTTTTGTTGCACTTTTCAGTCCCTTGGAGATCTGGGATACCAGTTTTTGTCTGTATTTTTGGATAGATTGAACAGGTATTATAGAGATAAAGAGTTTTGCCCTGACCGTTTGTTCCTTCAACCTCCTGCAAGTTCATAGCTTCATTGAGAGAAAGCTTTACACTTGGTTTTTCTTAATAGCAGGTGGTGTGGCCTCAGTTTTGTTGCACTTTTCAGTCCCTTGGAGATCTGGGATACCAGTTTTTGTCTGTATTTATTGTTTGTTCCTGTCTGTCTTCACTCTGATGCCAGCTGAAACTCCTGATAATAATATTTTAGTGCAAGTCCCTTTTCTGGCCCTCGCTCCAACTCTGTTTATTTTTCCTACGTTTTGTGGTTCGTATGATATGACACTGAATCGCTGATGTTTGGAGAAAACAATTATTATATTATATGACACTGAATCGCTGATGTTTGGAGAAAACAATTATTACTTAGCAGAAATTGCCATTGTTTCATTTTGGTACCATCTCTTGGTTGCAGAGTTTCAAATGGCGTGCTATTATTATAGTAATAAGCCTTGTTGCTAGCTGGCTAGACGCACATGCCGAAGGGAACAAATTTTGGCAAAGTATCACTTTTCACATGGAAACACACACAAGTAGTGCCCTGTTTTGCTTTTTCAAGTTTTTGGCTCTGTTTTTTTTTGTTCTTAGCTCTGTTTTTTTTCTGTTGTTGGTTATTTTATTATTGCTCTGTTTATTAATTTCTGTTGTTGGTTATTTTATTATTGCTCTGTTTATTAATAGAGTTATTTAAAACGAAAAACAACACTACCTTTCATACTTAATTATCTAGTAATTTATGGAAAATTGATCTAGCTCATTATGATTTTAAACTATGTTAGTTAATTAATTTGATATTTAATGATATTTAAAACCAAAATTTACAATGTTTTAAATTTAGAATATAACTACTACGACTAAGTTAGTAGGAATGTAAATTGAGAACAAATAATTAAAATAAATAAAGTAAATAATAAAAAATAAAAAGTACGTGTGGGCCGTTATGCCACGTCACCATCGCCAAAATTTACTCACAGTTTTTTGGTAGTTTCTAGTCATATTAATTTGCACACTGTTGTATTTTACTATTTTTTGATGTTTTTCCACTTGTTTTCGATTTTTAAACTTCTTTTCTAGTTGTATAATACATGATTGGTTATAAAATTTTGATTAGAAACTAATTATGAAAAAAATATGAAAAATATCATTTTTGATGATTTCATGCCATAATGACCTTATCAATGAGTGAATGTACCCATATTATCAAGGTTGGTTCAACACATCTCAAAATTTTGAATTTTTAAATTTGATATATTTTTTTTACCTAAGTTGATAACATATAAATAAATATGTTATTTATGATTAAAGTCTTATCAAACAAATTTTTAAATTTTTTTAAAAAATTATTATTATAAAATTATGTTTAAATAAAATTTTAAAATAATTAAGTTGATAACATATAAATAAATATGTTATTTATGATTAAAGTCTTATCAAACAAATTTTTAAATTTTTTTAAAAAATTATTATTATAAAATTATGTTTAAATAAAATTTTAAAATAATTGCGTATTAATTATAATTGATACCATGTATGATTATGTCTCATAATAATGCATATATTTTTGACCAATATCTCGTATGATTCATCTTCTTCATCCAATTTTCTCGGGTGAATATCTTTGACCAATATCTCGTATGATTCATCTTCTTCATCCAATTTTCTCGGGTGAATATCTTAAAAGCCCCTTTTCTAAAATGCCCTCCTTTCTAAAATACCCCATGTCTCAAAAGCCCTTTCTTGTTATACATTTTGTTTTTTAGAAACCTTGAAGAAGTTTAGAGAAGGGAAATGAGTTTAGGAGATTAAGGGTAGAACATTTATGGGGTTTTTGGGAATTATCCCATTTTCTCATCAAAGAGTCGTATTAGTTATTTATGTATATATTATTTAGCAGTCATTATTAGTTTTGAGTAGTTATATATCTGGGTTTTGACGAATACAAATGTCTTCGATTCTTTGTAATTACCTATAAATTATCGTTCTTTAACAACAAAAACCACAAATATACTCATAATACTGCATGATTCAAGCTTTATTGAGGTATAATCGGGTTATTTTTGAGTTTCTGAAAACCTCAAAATTTTGTCTTTAATGGCAATTTCAAACTATTTTGGTTTAATTTCTCTTAAAATTACACTCAAACAACTCGAAAACCCTTTGATTTCATAATTACGAAATCGATTTGTAACAAAAACAAGTGAATTTAGTGAATTTGACATAAAAAATTTGGGTTTTTATGGTATTGAAGAAAAACCTTATGATTATCATAATTATGAACTCGATTTGTAACAAAAACAAGTGAATTTAGTGAATTTGACATAATAAGTTTAGGTTTTTATTGTATTGAAGAAGAAGATGATGAAAATAAAAATAAATATTTTGATTTTAATACTAAAAAAGTATGTTGCTAGTAAAAAGGTGTGTGGGACCAGTCTCTATTAATTTAATAATATTTTGGAGACCTTGGGGCTTAAGAGATTAAAGGGGGTTTAAGAGATTTGACTTAAAAACATAAGGGCTTGAGAGATTTTGTTCCTTTTGTTCCCAAGATTTGTTTATCATTTATCGTCCTGAAAGGAAAACATCAGGCCCACGTAGTCTTTATTAAGCTGGAATATGGGCTTGGGCTTTGTAGTATCGAGGCATGTAGTCGAATATTTTTGATGTGTATTATATACATACGCGTAGGGCTGGGTGTTCCTGGTTCGGTTTGGATCTATATAATTCGGGTTCGGTTTGGTTCTGATTACCTAAAATTAGGACCTAAATAAGAACCGAAATAAAAAACAATTCTATTTGGTTCGGTTCCATTGGTTACTTGTATTCGTAAATATCCAAAAATAATCATAATTACCGGAAAATCAGTAACCACAAATACTCAAAATCCCAAAAAATAACCATAATTACCCAAACTTTATACCCATATATTTATACATACATATATATACTTCAGGGATTAAAAATTTCGTGTACTTCGAGTATCCGTTCGGTTCTTCGAGTATTACCCGAAGTCGCGGGTCTAAAATAATCGGAACCAAACGGGTACTAAACCGGAACCGAACCCGAACCTGAACCCGAATAATATTTTTCGGTTCGGATCGGATCGGGTTTTCGAGTTTCGGGTAAAAAGCCCAGCTCTACATACGCGTCTTATGTTCAACATCATACAAGTCGTTATTTTCATTGGATGATGAACATATTCCCAACAAAAAAAAAATGGACAACCCAATTTTATTTTGGTTAAAAGGGTATCAAATTCCAAACTTGATTGTTGCTTCAAAGAAAGTGAAAGGTTATAATATTTTTAAGGTATATAATTTGCACAACTTGCCATGATTAGGCTGGTTAAAAGTGGAAGCAGATTAAAAGGGACAATATTATATATTTAGTGTGAAACATTGAAAAGAAGAAGCATGAGATAGCAAGGTTAGGGAAGATTTAAGAGATGAAGGATTGAATCTTTCACTTTATTGACTATGAGGCCAAGAGACATACGCGTCTTATGTTCAACATCATACAAGTCGTTATTTTCATTGGATGATGAACATATTCCCAACAAAAAAAAAATGGACAACCCAATTTTATTTTGGTTAAAAGGGTATCAAATTCCAAACTTGATTGTTGCTTCAAAGAAAGTGAAAGGTTATAATATTTTTAAGGTATATAATTTGCACAACTTGCCATGATTAGGCTGGTTAAAAGTGGAAGCAGATTAAAAGGGACAATATTATATATTTAGTGTGAAACATTGAAAAGAAGAAGCATGAGATAGCAAGGTTAGGGAAGATTTAAGAGATGAAGGATTGAATCTTTCACTTTATTGACTATGAGGCCAAGAGTTTTTTTTTTTTTTTTTTTTTTTTTTTGGTCAACGGATTGGATATTATTAGGAATTGAAAAAATGAACTAGTTAAAACCTAGGACTACCACTACCATATCCAATCTCCATCTACTTTTATTTTATTCTTCTTGATTTATTAGTTGATTAGATTTGCATTTTCTTGGTATTATTCTTGAAAAGCAAATTTACACTTGACACATTATACGCCAACCAAAAAAAAAAAAAAAAAAATCTAAAGTGTTTGAAATCAAGTTCCTAAAACTAGGTCCTGGGGTTTTGTTCTGAAGCGAACTAATTAAAAATTGTCAGTTCGGAATAAACCGAATTTATTGAAGAAACAGTCAGAAATAAACTAAAATCAATTCGGTTTTTGATTTATTCTATTTCGATTTATTTGATTTAAAAAAAAAAAAAAAAAAATCTAAAGTGTTTGAAATCAAGTTCCTAAAACTAGGTCCTGGGGTTTTGTTCTGAAGCGAACTAATTAAAAATTGTCAGTTCGGAATAAACCGAATTTATTGAAGAAACAGTCAGAAATAAACTAAAATCAATTCGGTTTTTGATTTATTCTATTTCGATTTATTTGATTTCGGTTTGTTCAGTTTTTTATTTCAAATTTCGGCTATTCTGGGGTTGTTCCTTTTTTGTTCACTTTTTTCCCCAAAAACCGAACAAAAAAACAAAAACCAACTTCGGTTTAATTCAGAAGATACTTTGATTTTCAAACAAACCATTCAGAAGATACTTTGATTTTCAAACAAACCGGAAAACCGAACAAACCTAACTCGGAGACCAACCTAAAACTCAAAAAAAAACCTTGAAAACCTTAAACATGTGTTCATCTTCTTATGCTAGGGAATCACGGATAGTTGAATGGTACGTTTATCTAAAGAGTTTGAATATGTTCGGTCTTAACAAGAAAATACAAAGTTGGATAAACTTTGGTAGTACTATTTTAACAAGACAAAAACGTAGAAACCAAAGTTAAAAGAAGTAGAGTTTAGGCCGAAAATGTTATTACACTTTTTGGCAAACCATTCAGAAGATACTTTGATTTTCAAACAAACCGGAAAACCGAACAAACCTAACTCGGAGACCAACCTAAAACTCAAAAAAAAACCTTGAAAACCTTAAACATGTGTTCATCTTCTTATGCTAGGGAATCACGGATAGTTGAATGGTACGTTTATCTAAAGAGTTTGAATATGTTCGGTCTTAACAAGAAAATACAAAGTTGGATAAACTTTGGTAGTACTATTTTAACAAGACAAAAACGTAGAAACCAAAGTTAAAAGAAGTAGAGTTTAGGCCGAAAATGTTATTACACTTTTTGGCTGTTTGGATGATAAATATAAATAAAAGAAAAAGGATAAAGAGATAAGGCATAAGATTCCATTAAGTGAAACTCAAAAGTAGATAGATAGATAGATACTTGTTGATGACTTGATGAGATGCTTTGTCATGCGTTTCTACTGTCTCTTAAAGTTTGGGTGGTACGTTTTTCGTTTCTCTTCATTATTCCCTCTTTTCCTCATCACTTTTTCTCTTTATTCACTTTTTGATTTCCATTATTAAATATTGTTCTAAATCAGAAACTCAAAATTCTTAAAAGAAAAACATAAAAATAATGTTGAAAAGGGACATGAGAATATTAATTATCGTCAACATTTAACATGGAGTGTTTCTTTAGATATTTTAGAGATATTTTGTTAAATCCATAAATGTTTACGTAGAATTTTAACCAAAATAGATGAATTACTATAATGATGAAAAGAAGCCTAACAGAGATAAATTATCATAAATGTTTTGTTTGTTTACTTTTTAGATATTTTGAGATATTTTGGTAAATCCGTACTTGTTTGTATTATAATGTAAACTTCATCAACTTGCATTACAAATAACAACAAAGTTCTTTAAATTCGCAGTTAATGACTAAATGAAACCATACATGTAATTGTAGGAAAAATAAATTGAATTGGTTTAATTTAATGACTAAATGAAACCATACATGTAATTGTAGGAAAAATAAATTGAATTGGTATAATAGTGAAATAGACCTAACAGAGTTCATGTTTTATTCACATGGAGCATAATTCATGACATGACTTGTTATATATCAGTCTTGACAAACAAAAACACTTATTTATATGACTTTTGTTTTAACAATTAATCTCATCTATCACTTATATTATACATTTATATTATAAATTATAATTGTATTATATTATGTTATATTATACATTTAAATCATCTATCACTTCTATTATAAAAAAATACAGGAACCAATAATACATCATTGATGTATAGTTCAGATACTATTGGATGAAAATGAGACTTGAGCCATTTGCGGATAACAAAGATGAGACCATGTGTGCTTTTATTTGACTTATGAACTGAAAATAAGTTAGACTTTAAAATATGAACACAAATTTTATCATGATATAACTTTATTTTTGTTTAATTTTGTGTATAACAATCTTGTTCTAAATTATAACTTTAATTTAGTTTCTTTACTCAAGCAGGTTCACATGACCGACACTTTTCTTTTCTTAGTGCTCGAGTTGTCCAAATCAATAATATCATCCTCTTTTAATATTTCCCAATATAAAAAAAACATTTCTTATCGAAATTATTTGAAAAACTCCAAATTTGGAATATCATCTGATTAATTAAGAACAGTAGATTACACACAGTCTTACAGATGATAAAGATGCTAAAGATCAACGAAACTAAAAAAGATCACTAATTCCTAATTAACTAATTAATACTTTTCTTCTTCTCTTTAATTAATCATTCCGATTATTTAAAACAAAAAAAAGCAAACTTTTCAAGGAAGAAAAGTAGGAACAATGGCAGAAGAAGAAGTAAACTGTTGTGAAGGAGGATGTTGATGAAGATCTTTAACCTCAATATCCGCGGTAGAAGCACGGTGACCACACTTATTACACTTAACCGGAACCAAAATCTGACGACAAGAAGGACAAGAAGATCTTGAACTTAACCACTTATCAATACACGCCACGTGGAAAGCATGATTACAAACCGGTAAAATTCTAATCTCTTCACCATCGGAAAATTCTGTTAAACAAATCGCACACTCGGTTTTTGAATCTCCTTCTCCGTTAGAGGAGCTCGGTAAATCTCCATCTCCATCTCCTCCTCCGGTGGTGGTGGTGTAAGTTGATTTAGGAAGAGATCGGAGTACTTTTTTCTTGAGACCTTTATTCGGCGGTGGAGAATTTACGGTGGCGGAGGTGTTGATTCCGGTTAGACGACGGAGCCAAGCGCAACGAGCTATGGCGGCTAAACCGACTACACATATGAGAGCCTTATCCTAAGTTTATATAATAGAGAGACACACATATACACATCCAATTGCAGATAAATATCTATTTTATTTAAATCCATGTCATATATAAGCCCAAGGTTTTTTGGATGAGTAGGAAAAAGCTGATTTTACAATTTTCCGAAGATAAAAATTCAGATTAAAAGACAAATATTTGAATCTTTAATTAAAGTAAAGGATTTGATTTGATTCAAGTGGTAAAATATCAATGTCTTTGAAATTATGTATTTTAAGATAAGCTTTGAAATTCGAAAGGTTGTTTTTAATGGTCTTAATTAACAAATTGCCAATAGAAATTTCTATGGAAATCATTGATTAACATTTTTGTAAACAGGGTTATGTAGTTTTCAATGCAAAAAATATTATAGTATCATATATCATTTAAATTAATATACTACTAGTCTATTTCAAATATATTTTTAATATATTAAGACTTCTGTTTATCAAATGAATGAATATTTTCTAAATAATCTTTATAAAATTGATGTTTGGGCTTAGAAACTGTAACTACTACTACTATCTTTTTAGGATTAATTATTTCTTAACCTCATGGGATATTTTGGAAACATACATCAAACATAGATTCGTAGTTCAATTTAAATAATTTATTATCCTATAAAAATATTTAAATAATTTATTATCCTATAAAAATACATTTAAATCGTTCTCTGTTTTAGGTTTTGTTTGACTAACTCATTATCAAAAGGTATAACGTGTAAATTAGTTTCTTACCTAAACCTACTTCGATTTATGTTGGATTTTTGTATAGATGTATGTAATGTAGTCATGTGGGTGGGGGATATTGATAACTATAGAATCTTTGAAACGGGTCTACTACGTGTCTTTAAAGATATTATAAAAATGTTATTTACATTATTGTAATAATAACGGCAGGTAAAACCGTCCACGTGTTTATCAAGTTTTGGTGTTTCTAGATTACTCTTTGGACATATACTAACTGTGTAATCCTTTGATCATATTATCTTCACTATATATATTTTTTAATGTTGGACATTTTCTTGGATTCTCAATAATCAGTAATATAAAGTGGACATGTATACAAAACCTGAAAAAATAATTGCTATATTGCCAGTAATATTTTAGGTTATGTTCAGGACCGTTCCAATTATAACAGTAGCCCCAAGCGAAGTCTGAAAGTTTGGGGACCTTTTCCAATTATAATAGGGATCCAAGCGAAAATCCAAAAATTTGGAGTCATTTTTATAATAAAATTAAAAAAAATTATGCATGTAGTAGATATCGAACTCGAGTATTTAAGCGATCGCTTATGTGGCCCCGAATTTTATATATATCTTAATAAATTATCAAAAATTGAGGTCCAAAAATTATAAAAAAATCGGGAACCTTAAACGATCGCTTATATGGCTTATGCCACGGAACGGGACTGGTTATGTTAAAAGTCTCTAAAGATAGTTCTACGGGCAAGTACATGCACCAATTGCACCACTAGACTGGTTATGTTAAAAGTCTCTAAAGATAGTTCTACGGGCAAGTACATGCACCAATTGCACCACTAGATATAACTTATTCAACATATCAAACGTTTTTTGTTATCAAAGTGATCGATAAGTTGTTGGTTAAAGACTTCATTGAAGTAGCAAAGTTTGACAAAATCTAAAAGCCCATTTGCATACAATCAATTTGAGACTTAAAGAGTTGATTATATGGTTAACAATAACAAGTCAAAGTCATGGCTGTTACGTGTACTATTTATGTGTCCATGATTATAATGCAAGAACCATATTATATCGGCGCGCACACTTGTGTTGACTTTTAGATCATATCAGGATCATTGTTTTGGTGCGTAGCCTAGAAATCTCAATCACAGATTGGGCCAAATTGGACCGGATTCGTTATATAATGGGCCTCATTGGCCTGTTTTTAATTTCTCGGAATAATTGTCTAAAATGTCTGCAATGTACAATAATACCCTCCTAGTCTCTCGGAATAATTGTCTAAAATGTCTGCAATGTACAATAATACCCTCCTAGTCGGTAATACATTAGCTCGTTCTTCGAATCTCGACGGCAGGAGGATAACATATCTAAACCCTATCTCCAGTGAGAGATTGAGATTGTGAGCGTTGATTCTGGCAAAGAGATGAATGAATTCGAAGATCATGAGGGAAACGGGACGGCTGCTGATGCGTTTTACGTTGAAGATAACGGTGGTCCCGGCGGCGAAATCGAGGATCAATTAGATTTGAAATCTGAGGTACGTTGCAGCTTCTGATTATCTTCATGTTGTTTCTTTAGGGTTTTAGATCTCTGTTTTTAGCAAATTGATTTTGATTGGGAATAAATTTTTGTTTGAGCTGTTCTTGTTGATCTACTAGTTGAAGTCTACGATACGATGGTTAACTTTCATTGATTCTTGAATTGAACGTGGCTGAGCTTTTTTTTTGGCTTGTGTAGAGAGAAACGCGTGACCATGAAAGAGAGACGAGTTCAAGAAGTAAAGATAGAGAAAGAGA
>CM071721.1:343908-362351 GCA_036630335.1 Physaria fendleri | reverse complement strand
TTTAATCAGAAGCTTGAGACCTGATACGATGTCGTCTCGCTTCGTCGCATTATCATTTGATCTTGAAGTTGTGTTAAACTAGGAAGCCAAATAAAGTGAATAAAACTATCATTTTTTTTTTTTAATGAATGTTAAATTTATTCAACCAAAAAAAAAACGTTTCCAAAAGTGTTTAAACAGATGACATTAAACGTATTGGAAAACTATAGAGCTAATGTTGAAACGAGCCTGTCGTCTCTTCAAACCCAAATTTGTGATTACTTCATCAAGAATCTCTTCTTCTTGTTCTTACTCTTCTACAAGTTACATCGGTCGTCATATTAGTTTGATTCTCTCCGATCAGAACTTGACCTTAGAATCTCTGTGTAAACACAACGCTCTTATCATCACTGGAGGAAACTCCGACAATATCTTCGTCGCGTCGAAGCTAATTTCATCTTACGCTTCTTATGGTAAACCCAATTTGTCTTCCAAAGTCTTCGATTTGGTTTCTCAGAAAGATGTGTTTCTTTGGAATTCTATCATCAAAGCACAATTCTCCAATGGTCATTATACTCGAACGAATCAGTGTAATCTCTATAGTGCACCTTCATCCCTCGCTGCCTCATTAAAACCTTAGAGAGGAAACCTAGTGTAGGTAAAAAACCTCAAAAAGGAAAGAGTACAGCGTAGAGGCGTCTTTACTGCATTTATCATAACATCCAATGCAACTATCGTCGGGCAAACCAAGTCTGCAAGCCGCGGCATATCCAAGAAACTCCATTTTCCTTCATAGCTGAAACTTTGTTTCGAATCTCCTTATCCAGAATTCTTATCATAACTTCTTGAGTTTGAGGTGGTTGACCATGTCGCCTATTGTTTCGTTCTCTCCACACAGCATAGATCACAGCATGAAACGAATACTTAAGCAAAAATTTTGTCTCCCTTTGCAACTTAGCCGTAAGTAGAAATTGTGTGAGCTGGAGCCAAGTAGTCAAAACGGATTGCCCCATCAAGTTTCCTATGGTGGCGCACCAAATCCCATTCGAGAAGGGACAATCAAAAAACAAGTGATCTCTCGATTCAGGCATAGCATTACAGAGCACACAGGTAACATCAACTGAAGGAGTCCATACTAGAATACGATCCATTGTAGAGAGCCTATTCCAACAAGCCATCCATACTATAAATGCATACTTAGGAGTAACCTGGGAGAACCAAACAAGTCGACTCCAAGCAACTTGATCTTTATGATGACGAACCAGATCCCACGTGTGTGCACTACTGAACTTCGGAGCGTAATGATCACTTCGTCTTTGCCACAAGTGAACATCAACGCCATCTCGCCCTGCAACCTTTACTAGCTGATCCGCAATTAATTTGTAAACCTCAGAACGATGAGTCCTTGTCCGTCGAACTGTCAGAGCCTCTGCCACCGTTGCCGATGAAGATATGCCCATATCTATAAAACCCCTCGACCCAACAATGTCATGAAGACATCCTAGATCACACCAAACATCGTACCAAAAGGAGGTACCATGTCCCGAACGCACTTCAACCTTATGCATGTTCTTTGCCATATTACGAAGCTTCAACATCTTCTTATAAACCCATGAGCCGAGACTAGTCGCCTTTCACCCATTTCACCCAGAGAGACTTTGAACTAGAAACCAATCTCCAAATCAACTTCAAACTGCTCACTCGATTTATATCCTTCAGACAGCGAATACCAAGACCCCAAATCAACTTCAAACTGCTCACTCGATTTATATCCTTCAGACAGCGAATACCAAGACCACCTTCTTCCTTAGGCACACACACATTTTCCAAGCAATTTTCGCAGAGTTTGTGGTTAACTCCGGACCGTTCCAAATGAAAGAAGAACATAAGTTCTCCAGTTCCTTTAAACACTCCGAAGGCAAATAAAAGCAACTTTGCCAGAAATTAATGATACCATAAATCACCGACGTAACCAATTGGACCCGCCCTGCATATGACAAAAAACGACCTCTCCAAGACCCGAGTTTCGTACGAATTCTCTCCACCAGAACAGCACAATCCTCCCTACTTACTCGCTTGGCCTGCATATGACAAAAAACGACCTCTCCAAGACCCGAGTTTCGTACGAATTCTCTCCACCAGAACAGCACAATCCTCCCTACTTACTCGCTTGGGCAGAAGGGGCAATCCCAAATACCGAACCGGTAGATTTCCTTCCGAGAATGGGTAAGCATTTCTAAGGTCCGCCCGTTGTTGAGTAGTCAAACCAGCCAGAAAAAGGGAACTTTTTTCAAGGTTTGCGACAAGACCAGACACCCGACTAAATCTGTCTAAGATTGATACCACACCCTCTATAGATCGCCTACTTCCTTCAACAAAAATAAGCAAGTCATCAGCAAAACATAAGTGAGTCAACCCAATACTCTTGCAACGAGGGTGGTAACCAAACATCCTCTCCTTTGCTCCTTGATCCAACATAGTAGATAAGACATTCATACAAATGACGAATAAATACGGAGAGAGAGAACATCCCTGACGAAGACCTCTCGAACTGTTAAAATACCCCGCAAGCTCTCCATTAACCTGAACTGAAAAAGAAAGTGTAGTGACACACAACTCTATCCATCGAATAACCTCTCCCGGTAAGTTCATAGTCTTCAATACCGCAAGTAAAAATGGCCACTGCACCGAATCGAAAGCTTTAGATATATCAATTTTCACAAGTAAAAATGGCCACTGCACCGAATCGAAAGCTTTAGATATATCAATTTTCATAGCACATCTAGGAGAAATATTATCCTTATGGTAATCTTTCACTATTTCTGTAGCCAATAACACATTCTCCAGGAGTAACCGCTTAGGAACAAAAGCAGACTGATTGGCAGCAATCATTCTCGGCATCAAACCCTTCAAACGATTCGCAATAATCCTCGATATTACCTTGTAAAAAACATTACAGAGAGAAATCGGTCTGAAATCCTTCATAGTAATTGAATCTTCCTTCTTAGGAACCAAAGCCAGAATAGTAGAATTAACCCCTTTTGGCAGAAAACCTTTCTGGAAAAACGATTTAATTGCCACAGTAAAATCAGGACCAATAATATCCCAGGAAGCTATAAAAAACTCCACAGTATATCCGTCCGGTCCCGGAGCCTTATTCCTTGGCAAATGAAATACAACTTCTTTACTCTCCTCATCCGTTACCATCTTCGACAAACCTGCACTCTCCTCTTGACTGCAACGAAAATCTACCAACGAAGACAGGTCCTCTGGATTTGCATTAACAAATGTAGCAGGAGTTTCGTTCAAAAAATGCTTAAAGTGATAAACCGCCTCATTTTTTATACTAGCAGGAGCAAAAATCTTCACCCCCTTAAAGTGATAAACCGCCTCATTTTTTATACTAGCAGGAGCAAAAATCTTCACCCCATTTCTGTCTACCAACTCATTAATCGTGTTTTGCTTCTTTCTCTCCATGACTGCACTATGAAAAAATCTGTTGTTCTTGTCTCCAACCTCTAACCAATGAATCTTCGATCGCTGCTTTAGAAAACTTTCTTCGATAGAACTAAGATCTTCCCACTTCTGAAAAGCCGCCAGTTCAGCCTCTAGGGACGCCGGGTCAGAAGACAAAAAAGAAGCATTTTGCTTATCACAAAGATCTGAAAAAGCCTCTGCCACCTTATTCGAGATCTGATGCAGCCGAGTTCGTCCTAAAACTCTCAAATCCTTCTTTAAATGCTTAAGAGACTTCGCAAAACGATGAGTAGCCGAAGTAGAAACAAATAAAGGTAATTGATGATGCCAAAAGTCCTTCACCATAGGAACAAATTCAGGATATTTTGTGAGAACGTTAGCGAACTTAAAAGGTCTCCGACTTTGCTCCCGAACAAGATCCAGATAAAACATACCACGCAAGTGATCCGAACAGCCCCCACTCTCAAAAGACCCATATGATGAAGAGAAAATTCTATTCCATTCCTCATTAACTAGAATACGATCCAATCTTTTGTAAATCAACCCTTCAGGTCTTCGATTACACCAAGTAAATTTTGGGCCCTGCATAGCCATCTCAACTAGCTCACAAGTTCTCACCATTCGCTGAAAAGCTCTCATTCCTGCAAACCCCTCAACCGGCATTGTAAGAGAATGATCATCCACATGAAGAACCTCATTAAAATCACCCCCAATCCACCAAGGATAACGATTAAACAACGAGGATGAACAATGATCACCCAAGTCTCTCCATAAGTCTCTCCTCTCCTCCTCCAAATTAGAAGCATAGACAAAGGAACAATAAAAAGCGGGAATACCTCCCCCAAGCTCCACCAGGCAAGTGATCAATTGAATACTTTTGAAGACCGGCGTGATACACACATCGTCCTTCCAAAGAACCCAGATACGACCATTAGCGTGATGTTCATAATTAGCCATAGAAGACCACCCCAAACCAACCTTTGACAGAGTAGAAACTACTTTATGTTCTTTGACCCTAGTTTCCAAAATACAACCAAAACGAAAACCTCCCCTCTGAATCCACGAACGAACAACAGAATGCTTAGAAGTCTTATTTAGACCCCTAATATTCCAAAGGAAACCAGACATCTTAATGCTTGCGGGACTTTCGTCCCATGTCCTTTTGCGAATTAACAGAAGACTGCGGCTTAGCTGAAGATCGAGTATTCCGCTTAGCACCAGTAAAGGTAGATACAGCTTTTTTCCCACCCTCCGGATTCGCCGCAGCACCTATCACTTCATCCTCCTCAAGATCCTCTAGAACCTTAAACCGAGAATGCTCATCAAACTTCCCGTCTTTCCGTATAGTGACCCCAGAAGGGACCTGTCCCCTTTTTTTTGGAGACGAAACCGTTGTCCAACCTACTTCCTTCTCAGCCGAAGCAGAGGAGCCTTCGTTCACTTTAGAAGCTACTATACGAAGATGCTCTGCAATCAGTTCTGGGTAAGATCTCGTAGACAGCTCAACTTCCTCTGTCTCCCATCGAACCTCCTCATTTTCAGCACTTTTCTGAACATTAACCTCCTCATTTACAGCACTTTTCTGAACATTAACCTCCTCATTTCCATCACTTTTCTGAGCATTAACCTCCATTGTCTCATCATTATGCACCTCCTCTACAACTTCTCTAGATACTCCTTCCGCCGCAACCTCTCCTTCTTCAACCTCTTCATCATCTTTCCGAGTTTCAATCTCTGCGTTTTGTTCTTCAACCTCTTCATCATCTTTCCGAGTTTCAATCTCTGCGTTTTGCTGAACCGAAGGCTGCGACGACTCCACCTCAGAAGAATCACCATCCTCTTTCGACTCCACATTAGCAATAGTAGATTTTGTACACTTATCAGAAGTATGACCCCATCCCGCACAAGAAAAACACCGCTTCGGAAGCCAAGGATACTTAAACCCGACTGGTTTATCCACGCCATCTACCTTGAACTCATAGACTAACTCCTTCTGTAAGTCAACTTCCACAAAAACCTTAGCCTCATCAAAACTTTTACATTGTAAAGTGTCTGGATGAAGAAATTTCGCATCTCCTGCAGCTCGAGCAAGCCAACTAATTCCCTTGCGGGTGAACAACTTCCTAGGGATACCCTTCAATTGAACCCACATAGGAATAACTTTGAATTCCGGAGTTGATTCTTCAGCAACAGGGGACCGCTTAGCCAACACCATTGGTTGCCCTGCTATATTCCACATGCCTCGACCAAGAATACGATTACGCATATCCTTATGGTTAATCCGAAACTTCACCATTCTATCATTAACCTTCCAAACATCAATCTTCACTGATCTGTCCTCGAGAGGCCATATCTTGTTGACAATTATATGAATGACAGCAATAGATGGAGACTTGTCTTGAAAACTTCCTACTAACAAGTCTGTCCACAACGGTTGCGCATCGTCCAAAACATCAGACGTCTCGTGACTGAAAAGAACCCTGACTTCCACCTCGAGGAGATGAGGCAGACGCACCTCCCACCGGAGAAGCCATAGCTTGCTACCGAGGATAACGCCGGAAAAATTTGAATTCGAAAACCCTACTTTAGTCGCCTTCCTAGTCGCACGGAACTCCTAACAAACTCCTCTTTAAACTTCTCACTTTAAAATTTATGTATCCTAGAAAAAGCGAAACCTAAAGCGGCGACTCGGCGATTGGCGATCTCCATGGGATCCCCGCCGCCTATGCATCGCGTCTCCTCCTCCGGTGGCCCGGCTCGCCCCAAATCCCTTATTTCGAGTCACAAAAGTAACCCTCTCAAGCCCTATCAATCCGCTCCTCTCAATCGAATTGAAGTCCCAAGTCACTTGTCTCAGAATGCCCAACCTCTCTGGTCCAACTGCTTTGTGGGTCACTTTCTTGGTAAGCAGCCTTTTATTGGAAGTGTTCATGCTACAGTCAATAGGATTTGGAAAAATTCTGAGAAGTCACTAAAAATTGAAGCTAGTTACATTGCTCCGAAGGTTGTTCTTTTTCGTTTGCCTAACGCAGACATCCGTAAGCGTGTTCTGGAAAAGAAGTATTGGTTTATTTCTGACATTCCTTTGGTGGTGCAAGAATGGTCCCCATCCACAGCCCACATCAAGCCGGACCTCACTCAATTCCCGCTGTGGATTGAATTGGCTGCAGTTCCTGACTACTTATTCTCTCGAGAGGGTCTTGAGTTTTTAGCTGATCAAGTGGGTAAGTTTCAGATGCTGCACCCGAAAACTGCTAAATGTGTGAGAGTTGATGTAGCTAGAGTATTAACAGTAGTAAATCTTGAGAAACCACTTACTGAGAAGATTTGGTTGGCTGGTGAGCCAGATCATTTTGTGGATGTCACCTACACGGGTTTGCCGCCGCGTTGTGAAATCTGTTCAGAATGGGGTCATCTAGTTAATGAATGTAAAGGTTCGGATATGAAGCAAGGTACATCAAAGGTAGACACTGCTGCTGCACCTTCTGCTACGCCTAACTTGGATTCTACTCAGCCTCCTTCCCATGCTGAGGACTTACACTCCACTCGTGAGGAAGAAAAGGTTGCAGAGTCTCCTACTCCACAGGTCTTACAAGATCAAGAAAAAATGGCATCTCTTCTAGCTGAATTGGAAGATCATGAAGTCAGGCGTGATCCTAAATTAGACTCTCTCTAAGGAGCCTACTACTAAGAAGAAACAGACTAATAAGAAGAAAAATAAAGTGCAACAGAAGACTACTGCGGGTAAAAATGATGGCGCTGGCTATGGTTACCTCAAAAAATCTCAGAAAGCTTCCCTCGGGAAGCGGTAATGTTATGACTTCCTTCTTTACAATGAACGTACGGGGATTCAATGATCCTAAGAAACACGCCCCAGTACGTTTTTTACTTCAGAATCTGCCTATTGCTCCGAGTTTTGGGTGCTTACTTGAAACAAGGGTATTGGAAGATCAAGCTTCTAAAATACTTACTACAGTTTTTCCGGGATGGTCGTACTTAACAAATTATACTCACCATCGGCTTGGTAAGATATGGTTTGTTAGTTCCCCATCTATCAAGTCTTCTCCTCTGCATATTAGAGCTCAACAAATTACAGTTTTCATTGAGGTACCTCATCAGCCGCCTTTTGTTTGCACAGCTATTTATGCATCAAATTTTGTGGCTGAACGGAACCTGCTTTGGAATGATATTCGTCACATTCAATCTCATTACATCACATCTGGAACTCCCTGGGTATTACTAGGTGATTTTAATGAGATCTTATCATCTACTGAACACTCTCGACATCTAGCCTATGTGGCAGACCAACATGGTATGAATGATTTCCAGTCTCTTGTCTTGGATTGTGGTCTTCACGATTTATCTTACACAGGTCCCCGAATGATTTCCAGTCTCTTGTCTTGGATTGTGGTCTTCACGATTTATCTTACACAGGTCCCCAGTATACATGGTGGAATCATCAGGATGCGAATCCAATTGGAAAGAAATTAGATAGAGTTCTAATCAACTCGGACTGGCTGGATCATTTTGCATCCTCCCATGCTGAATTCTCGCCAACAGGTTTCTCGGATCACGCCCGCTCGGTGGTTTATCTCACTAGTGATCGTTTGACCAAGAGACAGCCGTTTCGATTTTTTAATTTCCTCACAGAGAATCCACAGTTTTTGGAGGTCGTAGGTACAGTCTGGAATAACGCAGATGCCCTCTTCTTTTCTCGATCTACACTGTTGAAATTCCATCAGAAACTCAAGCTCTTAAAACCAGTTTTGAGGTAGTTGAATAGGGAGCGCTATATTAATATCACTTCTCGCACAAGGGAAGCATATGATCAGCTGTGTTTGATTCAGTCAGAGGTCCTAGCCTCACCAACATCCGAGAACTTTCAAGCAGAGCAGTCTGCCTCAACTAAATGGCAGCATCTTGCTAGTGCCGACAGTCTGCCTCAACTAAATGGCAGCATCTTGCTAGTGCCGAGGAAAAGTTCTTCCAACAGAAATCGAGAATAACCTGGTTAGCTAGTGGCGACATGAATACTTCATTTTTTCACAATTCGGTTAAAATGCGGTCTGCTCGGAATATGATCCACTCACTGGTTTCTCGCACCGGTCTCCCACTTACAGAACATGGTGATATAGCTGCAGAAGCAGTTTCATATTATCATGAGCTTTTGTCCCTGCCTTCCTCGCTTGTGCACTTACCTCGACTACAGGTTGACCGAATTCTCAGGTTTTGTTGTTCCCCTGTTATTGCAGCAGCATTGGTGGCTCCTTTTCAAGCTGAAGATATTCGCAAAGTCGTTTTCTCTCTACCTTTGAACAAGGCGCCTGGACCAGACGGTTTTAGTGCAGAGTTTTTTAGGAGTACTTGGCCCATCATTGGATCAGAATTGGTCATGGCCATTCAGTCCTTTTTCTCCTACGGTTCTCTGCCCAAAGGTTTGAACGCTACGATTCTGGCTTTAATACCTAAAGTCTCCCCGCCAGTTACTATCAAAGATTTCAGACCAATATCGTGTTGCAATACGCTCTATAAGGTCATTTCTAGGCTGCTAGCAGGGAGATTGCAGCATGTTATGCCAAAAATAGTGGAACCAAATCAATGTGCCTTATACAAGGTCGCTTATTGCAGGAAAATGTATTGCTTGCGACAGAATTGACTAAGAATTATCACAAATCCACTGGTGCGGCCAGAGGAGCTCTAAAGCTGGCTCTAAAGCTGGACATTTCTAAGGCATTTGACTCTGTTCATTGGGATTTTATTCTTGAGGTACTTCAAGCGTTGGATTTCCCCTTGATATTTATTCATTGGATCAGAGCTTGTATCTCTAGCGCCTCATTCTCGGTTTCACTTAATGGCCAACTTGAAGGTTATTTCTCCAGCACTAGAGGTATTCGTCAAGGCTGCTCCCTTTCTCCATATCTGTTTAATTTGGCTATGAATGTGCTATCTTTGTTGCTTAACAAGGCTGCAGCTAAGGGCTTCATAGGCTATCATCCTAAGTGTCGAGATATACTTCTTACTCACCTCAGTTTTGCGGACGATCTCCTTGTTTTCTTTGATGGAACTAGTAGATCCTTGCAGGGTATTATGGATGTCTTAAAGTTATTTTCGGCCTCATCAGGGTTATTTATTAATCCGGCTAAATCTACACTCTTTTCCGCTGGGAATATTCATCACTCTCTCTTTGACTACGCCTCAGACATTGGTATTCCTACAGGTCAGATTCCCATCCGCTATCTCGGGCTGCCTCTTACTTCGAAGATCATGTCTCATGCTGAATATGAACCTCTCTTAGACCAGCTTCGAAAGCGTTTCATGTCCTGGACCAACCGTTTCCTTTCGTATGGAGGTCGGCTTCAGTTAATAAAATCGGTTATCACAAGCACAACAAACTTCTGGCAATCCGTGCTTCCTCTACCTCAAGGCTGTATTGATAGTATTGAGTCCATGTGTGCGTCATTTCTATGGTCAGGTATTATTGATCACCCATCTGGAGCTAAGGTTAGTTGGAATGATGTCTGCACTCCTTTAAAAGAGGGTGGACTTGGGTTGCGCCGATTTAGTGAAGCAGGTCTTGTTTCCTCGTTGCACTTAATCTGGAGATTGTTTCATAACCCAAATTCACTCTGGGTATCATGGATTCAGCGTTACTTACTTCGATCTGGAGATTGTTTCATAACCCAAATTCACTCTGGGTATCATGGATTCAGCGTTACTTACTTCGGGGTGCATCATTTTGGGATATTCCAGACAACACCACTCAAGGCTCCTGGATATGGCGAAAGTTACTTCAGTTACGTCCGGTAGCAGCTACATTTATAAAAGTCGAGGTGAGGAATGGTCGTACAGCTCATTTTTGGCATGATAATTGGGCAGGTCCTTCTCGTTTTTGGGATCCTCATCGACCTAATCTAGCTCCCACTCTTGGCATACCTCGGAATAGTTCAGTATCAGCAGCTGCTCACAACTCTACCTGGACTCTCCGCAGACCTAGGAACCTGCAGCTAAGGCGTATTATGGACCAGGTTACAGCACTTTCTCCACCCTCCTCCGATGCAGGTGATGATATATATTTGTGGAAATTTGATGCTGAAACCTATAAACCAATATTCATATCAGCGCGTACATGGGAGCAGATTCGAGTCCCTTCAACAGTGGTGCCTTGGTGGAATGTTGTTTGGTTCTCTTTAGGGATTCCTAGGCAGTCTTTCATATTATGGCTTGTGTTTCGGAATCGCCTATCCAGAAAGATGTGTTTCTTTGGAATTCTATCATCAAAGCACAATTCTCCAATGGTCATTATACTCGAACGTTGGGTCTCTTCTTATCAATGGTATTGTCTGGCCAATTGCCTGATCATTTCACTTATCCCTTGGTTGTTTCTGCTTGTGCGGAGCTTCTATGGTTTGATGTTGGGAGTTTCGTTCATGGGTTAGTTTTGAAACGTGGAGGTTTTGGAGGACGAAACAGTGCTGTGCGATCTTCCTTTGTTTATTTTTATGCCAAGTGTGGGAGTTTAGATGATGCGTGTCTTATGTTCGACGAAATGCCTGAGAGAGATGTTGTTGCTTGGACTGCTATTATATCAGGGCATGTGCAGAACGGAAAGAGCGAGAGAGGTTTGGAGTATCTTTGCAAGATGCATAGTGTTGGTTCTGATGTTGAAAAGCCTAATCCCAGAACATTGGAATGTGGATTCCAAGCTTGTGCAAATTTGAACGCTTTGAAGGAAGGAAGGTGTATTCATGGATTTGCATTGAAGAATGGTTTAGCTTCTTCTAATATTATCCAGTCGTCAATCTTTTCTTTGTATTCCAAATCTGGGAATCCAGCTGAGGCTTATCTCTCTTTCCGTGAACTTGAGGAAGAAGATATGTTTTCATGGACTTCGATCATAGCTTCACTAGCTAGATCAGGGAACTTGGAGGGAAGTTTTGATATGTTCTGGGAAATGCAGAACAAAGGGAATACAGCCAGATAGTGTTGTCATTAGTTGTTTGATTAATGAGCTAGGTAATATGATGTATGTTGCTCAAGGTAAAGCCTTTCACGGGTTCGTCATAAGACGTTGTTTCTCTTTGGACAGTACAGTTTGCAATTCCTTGTTGTCTATGTACTGCAAATTCGAGCTTCTGCCCGTGGCTGAGAAGCTTTTATGTAGGATACATGGAGAAGGAAACAAAGAAGCTTGGAATACATTGCTTAAAGGCTATGGTAAAATGAAATGTCAAATAAAGTGTATTGAGTTGTTTATAAAGATTCAGAGTATTGGAATTAATATTGATTCTGCTAGCGCAGCGTCTGTTATATCTTCATGTTCCCACATAGGAGCTACGCTATTGGGGAAGTCATTGCATTGCTATGTTGTTAAAACCAGCTTGGATCTTACCATTTCAGTGGTCAATTCCCTTATTGATTTTTATGGAAAGATGGGAAATCTGACTGTTGCCTGGAGGATGTTTTGTGAATCAGATAGGAACATTGTCACTTGGAATTCGATGATTGCTTCTTATGTTCATTGCGAGAAATCAGACAGAGCCATAGCATTGTTCGATAGAATGATTTCTGAGAATTTAAAACCTAGCTCAATAACTTTGGTGACTCTACTTATGGCTTGTGCCAATACTGGATCTCTGGAGAGAGGACAGATGATTCATCAGTACATAACTGAAACAGATCACAAGATGAATCTCTCTCTTTCAACTGCTCTTATTGACATGTACGCGAAATGTGGCGACCTTGAAAAGTCACGAGAATTATTTAACGCTGCAAATCAGAAGGATGCCGTTTGTTGGAATGTGATGATCTCAGGTTATGGAATGCACGGACATATTGAATCAGCCATGGAACTTTATAATCAAATGGAAGAGTCTGATGTTAAACCAACAGGACCTACATTTCTCACTCTTCTATCAGCTTGCGCTCATGCTGGTTTAGTTGAACAAGGCAAAAACCTTTTTCTCAAGATGCATCAGTACGATATAAAACCCAACTTAAAGCATTACTCTTGTCTAGTGGATCTACTTTCCCGGTCTGGTAATTTACAAGAAGCTGAAACCACAGTGATGTCTATGCCATTCTCACCAGACGGAGTCATATGGGGAACTTTATTGAGCTCATGCAAGACACATGGAGAAGCTGAGATGGGAATTCGAATGGCAAAACGTGCTATAGCGACTGATCCACAGAACGATGGGTATCATATAATGCTTGCGAACATGTACAGTGCTGCGGGTAAATGGGAACAAGCAGAAAAGGCACGAGAGATTATGAAAGAAAGTGGAGTTGGGAAGAGAGCTGGACATAGTGTTGTGTAATGAAAGATGTGTTTCTTTGGAATTCTATCATCAAAGCACAATTCTCCAATGGTCATTATACTCGAACGCTGGGTCTCTTCTTATCAATGGTATTGTCTGGCCAATTGCCTGATCATTTCACTTATCCTATGGTTGTTTCTGCTTGTGCGGAGCTTCTATGGTTTGATGTTGGGAGTTTCGTTCATGGGTTAGTTTTGAAACATGGAGGTTTTGGAGGACGAAACAGTGCAGTGGGATCTTCCTTTGTTTATTTTTATGCCAAGTGTGGGAGTTTAGATGATGCGTGTATTATGTTCGACGAAATGCCTGACAGAGATGTTGTTGCTTGGACTGCGATTATATCAGGGCATGTGCAGAACGGAAAGAGCGAGAGAGGTTTGGAGTATCTTTGCAAGATGCATAGTGTTGGTTCTGATGTTGAAAAGCCTAATCCCAGAACATTGGAATGTGGATTCCAAGCTTGTGCAAATTTGAACGCTTTGAAGGAAGGAAGGTGTATTCATGGATTTGCGGTGAAGAATGGTTTAGCTTCTTCCAGTATTATCCAGTCGTCAATCTTTTCTTTGTATTCCAAATCTGGGAATCCAGCTGAGGCTTATCTCTCTTTCCGTGATATTATCCAGTCGTCAATCTTTTCTTTGTATTCCAAATCTGGGAATCCAGCTGAGGCTTATCTCTCTTTCCGTGAACTTGAGGAAGAAGATATGTTTTCATGGACTTCGATCATAGCTTCACTAGCTAGATCAGGGAACTTGGAGGGAAGTTTTGATATGTTCTGGGAAATGCAGAACAATGGAATACAGCCAGATAGTGTTGTCATTAGTTGTTTGATTAATGAGCTAGGTAATATGATGTTTGTTGCTCAAGGTAAAGCCTTTCACGGGTTCGTCATAAGGCATTGGTTCCCTTTGGACAGTACAGTTTGCAATTCCTTGTTGTCTATGTACTGCAAATTCGAGCTTCTGTCCGTGGCTGAGAAGCTTTTATGTAGGATACATGGAGAAGGACACAAAGAAGCTTGGAATACACTGCTGAAAGCCTATGGTAAAATGAAGTGTCACATAAAGTGCATTGAGTTATTTAGAAAGATTCAGAAGTTTGGAATTAATATTGATTCTGCTAGCGCAGCCTCTGTCATATCTTCATGTTCCCACACAGGAGCAGTGCTACTGGGGAAGTCTTTGCATTGCTATGTTGTTAAAACTAGCTTGGATCTTACCATTTCGGTGGTCAATTCCCTCATTGATTTGTATAGAAAGATGGGAAATCTGACTGTTGCTTGGAGGATGTTTGGTGAAGCAGATAGGAACATTGTCACTTGGAATGCTATGATTGCGTCTTATGTTCATTGCGAGCAATCCAACAAAGCCATTGCATTGTTCGATAGAATGATTTCCGAGAATGTAAAACCCAGCTCAATAACTTTGGTGACTCTGCTTATGGCTTGTGCCAATACTGGATCTCTGGAGAGAGGACAGATGATACATCAGTACATAACCGAAACAGATCACGAGATGAATCTCTCTCTTTCAACTGCTCTTATTGACATGTACGCTAAATGTGGCGACCTTGAAAAGTCACGAGAACTGTTTGACGCTGCAAATCAAAAGGATGCCGTTTGTTGGAATGTGATGATCTCAGGTTATGGAATGCACGGACATACTGAATCAGCCATAGAACTTTATAATCAAATGGAAGAGTCTAATGTTAAACCAACAGGACCCACATTTCTCACTCTCCTATCAGCTTGTGCTCATGCTGGTTTAGTTGAACAAGGCAAAAACCTGTTTCTCAAGATGCATCAGTACGATATAAAACCCAACTTAAAGCATTACTCTTGTCTAGTGGATCTACTTTCCCGGTCTGGTAATTTACAAGAAGCTGAAACCACAGTCATGTCTATGCCATTCTCACCAGACGGAGTCATATGGGGAACTTTATTGAGCTCATGCAAGACTCATGGGGAATTTGAGATGGGAATTCGAATGGCAAAACGTGCGATTGCAACTGATCCACAGAACGATGGGTATTATATAATGCTTGCGAACATGTACAGTGCTGCGGGTAAATGGGAACAAGCGGAAAAGGCAAGACAGATTATGAAAGAAAGTGGAGTTGGGAAGAGAGCTGGACATAGTGTTGTGTAATACATCCACTTTGTCCTGACAAAAAATACCATATTTTATATTTTTGTCTCCATTGTCTAATTATTGTGGAAATAAAATTTTCAAAAGCAGAAACGGCATGTTCACATTTTTTTTTTGTTATTCTAACGAATCAAAACACGTCACGTAATTACAATAGATTTTTGTTTTGTTTTGTTTTTTTTTTTTTGTTATTCTAACGAATCAAAACACGTCACGTAATTACAATAGATTTTTGTTTTGTTTTGAATACTTTATTTTTACTTTTTAGTCTCTTGTTCTAGCTGTCTCTGCAACACTAAGAAGAGGAAGAGAATCTATGGCGAGTTGCTTCAGCTATGTGTCATCTCGTAACAAATGTTACCAATACAGCTTCTCTCGAGCTGGTCTCAGATCATCTACCACCGATCTTGGCGACGGCACAGTCTTCCACTGCTGGATCCCACAAACTCACATCGACACCAAACCAACTCTCCTCCTCCTCCATGGGATCGGAGCTAACGCTATGTGGCAGTGGGACAAGTTCATAGACAGGTTTATCCCCCGGTTTAACGTCTATGTACCTGACCTCATATTCTTCGGAGAGTCACACACCACTAGACCCGAGAGGTCAGAGTCTTTTCAAGCGAGTTGTGTCATGAAAGCGATGGATGGTTATGGTGTTAGGACTATGACCGTGGCTGGGTTGAGTTACGGAGGGTTTGTGGCTTACTCTTTGGCGGCGCAGTTTAAAGAGAGGATAGATAGAGTTGTGCTAATATGCGCTGGTGTTGCTTTAGAGGAGAAAGATGTTGAGGATGGGATGTTTAATGTGAAGAGTCCTGAGGAGGCTTCGGCTGTTTTGTTTCCTCAGTCTCCTTCGATGCTCCGGCGGCTTATTCAGTTATCTTTTTACAAACCTCCGATTTGGATCCCTTCTTGCTTTGCTATGGACTACATTCATGTAAGTCTTCTGCTATAATTTCTGCTATGGTTAGTACAAAAGGGTTTAGGGTTTGGTAGTCTGAGATTTTGTTGTAAAAAGGTGATGTGTAGAGATTATCTTCAAGAAAGGAAAGAACTTGTGGAAGCACTTCATAAGGGTAGAAGATTCTCAAATCTTCCAAAGATAACACAGGTTTCTATAAAATTGCAGCTTAATGGGATTATCTTTGTTTGAATCTTGGTTTAATCTGGTAACATTGGTATGAAGCCAACATTGATGATATGGTTTTTTTTTGTTATTCTAACGAATCAAAACACGTCACGTAATTACAATAGATTTTTGTTTTGTTTTGTTTTGAATACTTTATTTTTACTTTTTAGTCTCTTGTTCTAGCTGTCTCTGCAACACTAAGAAGAGGAAGAGAATCTATGGCGAGTTGCTTCAGCTACGTGTCATCTCGTAACAAATGTTACCAATACAGCTTCTCTCGAGCTGGTCTCCGATCATCTACCACCGATCTTGGAGACGGCACAGTCTTCCACTGCTGGATCCCACAGACTCACATCGACACCAAACCAACTCTCCTCCTCCTCCACGGGATCGGAGCTAACGCTATGTGGCAGTGGGACAGGTTCATAGACAGATTTATCCCCCGGTTTAACGTCTATGTACCTGACCTCATCTTCTTCGGAGAGTCACACACCACTAGACCCGACAGGTCCGAGTCTTTTCAGGCTAGTTGTGTCATGAAAGCGATGGATGGTTATGGTGTTAGGACTATGACTGTGGCTGGGCTGAGTTACGGAGGGTTTGTGGCTTACTCTATAGCGGCGCAGTTTAAGGAGAGGATAGATCGAGTTGTGCTAATATGCGCTGGTGTTGCTTTAGAGGAGAAAGATGTTGAAGATGGGATGTTTAATGTGAAGAGTCCTGAGGAAGCTTCGGCTGTTTTGTTTCCTCAGTCTCCTTCGATGCTCCGGCGGCTTATTCAGTTGTCTTTTTATAAACCTCCAATTTGGATCCCTTCTTGCTTTGCTATGGACTACATTCATGTAAGTCTTCTGCTATAATATCTGCTATGGTTAGTACAAAAGGGTTTAGGGTTTGGTAGTCTGAGATTTTGTTGGAAAAAGGTGATGTGTAGAGATTATCTTCAAGAAAGGAAAGAACTTGTGGAAGCATTGCATAAGGGTAGAAGATTCTCAAATCTTCCAAAGATAGCTCAGGTTTCTATAAAATTGCAGCTTTATAAGATTATCTTTGTTTGAATCTTGGTTTAATCTGGTAACATTGGTATGAAGCCAACATTGATGATATGGGGATTATCTTTGTTTGAATCTTGGTTTAATCTGGTAACATTGGTATGAAGCCAACATTGATGATATGGGGAGAAGAAGATAAAGTTTTTCCAGTGGAATTAGCTCATAGATTAAAAAGGTTTCATTTATCTCAAATTTTCCCAAAATCAGCATTTTTTAGAAATAATTAATGCTAGAGTTTTTTTTTTTGTCTTTGTTTCAGATATTTAGGGGAAGACAGAGCACAGTTAGTGTTACTAAAGAAGACAGGACATGCTATTAATGAAGAGAAACCGAAAGAGATGTACAAACACATGAAATCATTTCTTTGCACTGATGCAATGATTCTTCCAAATGACAATGCTAAAAGACTCATGTTAGCAAACTTGATATCTCCAAATCAGACCAACAAGTGATGTCACTTGGGGAAGTGTTAATGTCACCAAGTGTGATTACTGTATTAAGTATTTGTACTGTTAAAGACAATTGCTTCAAAGTTGGAATTAAGAATACTTTTATCTCAATAAAGTAATAGTTTTGAGACTTAAAGACAATTGCTTCAAAGTTGGAATTAAGAATACTTTTATCTCAATAAAGTAATAGTTTTGAGACAAAATTGTCTCCAAATTAATACCGGTGAGGCGGTGACCTACCTCTCCGGTGGGTTTAATTTAATAGCTAAATATATAAAAATAACGAATTAAATAAAATTAATATTCTTTTGTAATAATAAAAATTGAAGGGCTAAAGTTGGAAGAGTGAGTTCTCAGGTTTCATTTGAGTCTACTCGTTTTTTCTTATCTATCGCACAACTCTCCCGTCGTCTCCACTCGATTACGGTAGGATTGAGATTCTTCCACCTTGTCTTCTCCGATTAGATTCATTCCACCAATGTTGTTCTTTGATTTTTTCCTCGGTTTCCTTCACTTGGGTTGATTTTTTTCTTAAATCCTACAAGATATAAAATTGCAAGGGGTGACGCAAAGTTCGTATGTTTTAAAGTTTTTTCCCTTGAATTTCTACAGAAAGCTGTGTCTTTTTTGCTTAGTGGTTGATGAACTTGTATGTTTTGCAATGGGTACAAGCTTATTTCTGTGAAAGTGAAACTCTTTTGTCTCGCATCTGTTGTCCATTTGAAATTTCATGAAAATTGAATAATCTTCTTAGGTTTTAAAAGATTTGATCTTTCGGTTTGTTTGTCCAAGAAATTGCGTTTTGTTGACCGAATCAACTTGCTGTGTTGCAGGGAGTGTTATGGCTCTTATTCAATTTGGAAGTTCATGTGTTGCTCAATGGGGGATTC
>CM071721.1:323399-343591 GCA_036630335.1 Physaria fendleri | reverse complement strand
CTTCACTGTTAGAGCCGATACTGTATGTTTACATTCCCTTTCTTAGATATTTGAAAGATGATTTTCTTCATTGGTTACATACTTTACAAAATGAAGTTATTTTGTCTTTGTTAAAGAGTGTGTGAGTGTTCAATTTGTAGGATTTCTATTCTGTTCTTGGAGTCTCGAAAAATGCAACCAAAGCTGAGATTAAAAGTGGTATGTAATTCCATTTCACTGAGTTTACTAATCCTATAAATGCAACACCTATTTTAGCTATCATTGGTGATTCTCTTTGAGCTCAATGTGTTCTACTCTGCACCTATTTTCAGCTTATCGGAAGCTTGCTAGAAGTTACCATCCAGACGTCAACAAGTAAGTAAAAGACTTTACTTATTCCCTTCCTGCATCACGATTGCACTGTGTTACTATGTTCGAGAAACTCTTAATCAAGAGAATTATTGCATTCTTTGGTTAAGTTTCCCCATACCAACCTTCAAAGTTACAAAAACAAACACTAAGAGCATGGAGAACTGTGAAACTGCTTCTAAGTTGTCAATCGTCACTGTTCTGTTGACACTTTGATTACAGGGATGCTGGGGCAGAAAACAAATTTAAAGAAATAAGTAATGCATATGAGGTGAGTCCATCTTATTTAGATGCGTTTAATTCTTTTTCGATTGTCCTGAAACTTGAAGAGCCTAAACATTGTTATTTTTTTTGTTTCTTGCAGATCTTATCAGATGATGAGAAAAGATCTCTTTATGACAGATATGGCGAGGCTGGAATTAAAGGCGCTGGAATGGGAGGCATGGGGGTATATATTTAGTTTCTTAGACATTTGAATAAACATTCTGATTATCAGAATCTGATCTGAAATTACTGTTTCTTTCAGGATTATAGTAATCCATTTGATCTATTTGAGTCATTATTCGAAGGAATGGGTGGGATGGGAGGGGTGTATTCCAACAAGTCATGACTTGCTCTCCGTGTAACGGAACTGGAGAGATTTCAAAACCATGTGGCACATGCTCGGGAGATGGACGTGTGAGAAGGACAAAGCGGATTAGTCTTAAAGTTCCTGCAGGTGTGGATTCTGGAAGTAGATTAAGAGTAAGAGGAGAAGGTAATGCAGGAAAGAGAGGTGGATCACCAGGAGATCTCTTTGCGGTTATTGAGGTGATCCCGGATCCAGTTTTGAAGCGCGATGATACAAATATACTCTATACTTGTAAGATATCGTATGTAGATGCAATATTGGGGACAACTTTGAAAGTTCCAACAGTGGATGGAGAGGTGGATTTGAAAGTACCTGCAGGGACACAACCGAGTACAACACTGGTAATGGCGAAAAAAGGAGTTCCGGTTTTGAATAAGAGTAAGATGAGAGGTGATCAGTTAGTGAGAGTACAAGTTGAGATACCTAAGAGATTGAGTAAAGAAGAGAAGAAACTTGTTGAGGAGCTTGCTGATATGAGTAAGAACAAGGTAGCTAATAGCAGGAGATAAAACCAAAACACACAATATAGTTCAGATATGAGTAAGAACAAGGTAGCTAATAGCAGGAGATAAAACCAAAACACACAATATAGTTCATCTTTTGATGTTTGTCAAGACAAGCATGAAGTAGAAGAAAGACTTGTTAGATGAGAGGAAAAATCAAAGAACTCTTTTATTTGGTTTTTCCTCTGATTTTTGTTGTTTTTGTTTTTAAAACAGATTTTATGGGAATTATCAGGATTAAGGGTAGGTCTTGATTGTATTGTATCACTGCTATTTATGTCTAAATCTTATTTTTATTAATAATTTTTTTTGTTAAAACAAAAACAAATGTACACAGTTACAAAAGAACAGACAGAGATCAGAAGCAGACACGTCTTAAGCTGCATTGACAGTAGCTCGAAGCAGAGTAATGTAATAACGAACTAAATATGACCCACAAGTAAATTATTTCTCATAATTATACAAACATGCAACACAAGACCATAGGTTATTCTTAAACTGCATACACATAGACACAAATGCATGGATGTATCTTAAAGTATATGAAATTAAAGAGCACATACAAAATCACCAATTTTCTCATCAGCATCATCAACATCATCATAAATATCAGCATCATCAATATCATCAAGATCCAAACTCCCATCTATTAACCCTAATCCACCATTATTATTCATACCATTCACTTCCTTTCTTGCTTCCTCTATTATCTTCACTATCTCTTCAACACTCTGTCTACACTCCTCCTCTTCTTCTTCTACTCCCTTTTCACATTTCTTCTCATGTGGCACAACTACAGGATCCTTCAAGAACCATGGATGCTTTTCTATTTCCGGTACAGTTATTCTCTATATCATAGTTTTAAATTGCAATTAAGAACATGGTATTTTGATGTTAGGGTATATGAATAAAGTACCTTATCAGGGTCAGCCACAAAGATACGAGATAAGAGGTGTTTGCACTCAGAGGAAATTCTGACGTAGTCTGGTATGGTGTAATGTACACTTAATATCCTCTGTGTGTTTGCACTCAGAGGAAATTCTGACGTAGTCTGGTATGGTGTAATGTACACTTAATATCCTCTGTAAAATATTATATTCTTAAATTATTGACCAAATTTAAAAAGATTTTAATTAGTGGAAAGAACGTTTTGATTTAATTAAAATTATTTTAGAGTAACCTGAATGGTTTTTCTAATGTTTCGAGGATCTTCGAAATCTTCAAAGGGATAAGCACCAACTAACATTACATATAAGGTCACCCCACACGACCACACATCTGCTATCTATACATTTAAAATCATATATGTTATATGACTTTTTTAATCAAACAAGTTGATGTTATTAATTGAATCAATTTATTGTTATCTTTTTAATAATATATATGTTACCTTTCCATTATATTCTTTACGAGACAAGACCTCCGGAGCAACATAAGCCGGTGTTCCCACCGTGGATTTTGGCTGAGAGTGTAAAACCGATGACTGCACTTACATTTAAGAAATAATTCAAAAATTAAATAGAATTTAGTATACTTAAGATTAACTGTGTAATGTTAATTATATATAACCTTGGAGTATCCAAAATCGCATATTTTGAGCTGCGACGAGGGGCTCCCGTCTAAGAGTGTATTCTCGAGTTTAAGGTCTCTGTGACATATTTGCTGCATTTAAAATAAAACATAAAGTTTCAGTTGTAATCAACATGTCAAATAAATGTATTTATATATCAGAGATCATTCATATAAGAATAATTAGGGTTGTTAAAACGTTAAACATACCATAGCATGACAATAGCTAACTCCCGAAATAAGTTGTTTAAAATAATACCTTGCCTATATAATATACCAATAAAACATTGTAATTAACTACAAAAATAGTTTTTAATAATCATATAAGCAAAATGAATATTGGAGTATATATATATATATACTTCGTCTTCGCTGAATCTACCAGCATTACAGATTCTTTCAAAAAGCTCACCACCACCACCAGCTGCATATTCCATTACTATCCCAAGATGTGTTGGTGTTACAAAAACCTACAAATAATATCGACAAAAATCAAACAGATATGCATTTTTATTTTATTCTTTTATATATTTTCTTAAGATATATAAATTTTTAATTTATGAATTTTCAACGCTGTGACTACATATATACGTATGTTGTTATATAAAACTCGAATTTGGACCGTTGGAGAATGGGACATATTAATAATTAAAACCAATTTAATACATACTCTTAGAAGAGGTCCAAAGTCTAACCATAAGAAATATGATCTAATATACCTCTTTGAATCTGATGATATTAGGATGCTTCAAGTCTCTGTGGTTTATGATCTCCCTCTGAACATGTTCATCAATCTGTATAAAACCCATTACATAATTCATTAAAACCCTTTCTAAAATCACAAAATTAATCCAGATGAAAATTTGATGAGACAGAATCACATAAACCAGTTTTGTTATGTCAATCTTTTATGATAAAAAAAACAAACCTTAAGGCCTCTCTCGATGTATTTAACGGCGTAAAACTCTCCGTTGGTTTTATCTCTGACAAGTTTAGCAACCCCAAAGTTACCAGAACCAAGATCTCTTAAGATATCATATTTCTCCATTGATGGTACAATCAAAGAACAGAGAAGAGAATATTATTGTGTCTATACGTCTCTATCGAAACTATGTCGTTTGGTTTTGCTTCTTTTTCTATAAGATGCAAGAGAATTTAAGCTTTTCTTTATGGTGCAGTCGTTTATAGCATAATTTATATACATACATAAATACAGATACAGTCAGCACCAACTACCATTATGGGTCCATTAGACTATTGGGCCTTCAATTATATAAGCCCATTTGACACGTGTCATCTTTCCAAGGACATGAACAAACTAGCACAAGCCATTCAATTCGGCTGTTTTTTTATTATATAAATAAATAATTTTGTTTTATAATTAATCTTCAACTTAAAGATTGAATGAGTAAATGCGATTACCTATTTTTAGTATATATTCGATCTTTTTTTAAAATGAAGTATTATACCAAACTTACCTGTTTTAAATTTAAATAAACCTACTACCTAATTTTCTTAGCTTGGAATTGGTCCCACATTTTTAGATTCGTGATCTTTTTCCGCAACCCAATAAAAAAACAACAAACTCATATAAGTACTATTATAAATTAAATCAATAACTGATCTTATTATTTATTTTTTAAAATAATAGATGTCGACGGGATTAACAATTCAACGGCTAAGATGCCAAAAATGTTGCTTAAACAATACAGTTGCGTGCTTTGATCTTTATTATTTTCTTAAAAAATTTTGTGTGTAATCCTTTTCTTGCTTAAGCGTAAGTTATGCATATTTTAAAAAAATATATCAAAAATAGAAGATTCGTTTATAGATGTCCCCCATATATATTATTTTGAGTGTTTTATATTTTAATATAAAAAGCTCATCCCAAATGACAAATGTCTCCATAGAATAGATTTGAGACCAATGATGATGACAAGATACTCAAAAGAACATACTGTTGTTATACAACACAGTGACGGACGTAGGGTATGAGGTGTGGGGGCATCTGCCCCCAGTGATTTTTATTTTTTTAAAAATTTTCCTTATAAATTTCACTCAATTACAAGTTTTACTTATATTTTTTGCACTTCTGCCTCACTCAATTACAAGTTTTACTTATATTTTTTGCACTTCTGCCCCCATAGTTTAGCCAAAAAAATTTTAATGCCCCCACTAAATTTTGTTTCTAGATCCGTCCCTGATACAACATATCCTTATATGTACCCAAGCTTCCTTGATCTGATGGTATTATCGCCTGTAATTAATGATACAGGTTAGAGGTAACGAGTTCGAAGGACGTCTGGGGAGGAGACCATATTACATGTTCTGGACCCCAGTCCAGATTAGTCTGGTTGACAAAACCATCCAGGATATCGGTTAATCCAGAAAAAACATATCCTTATATGTTAATATATACATATTTTGTTAAGACAAGATATAATATCCCCATAAAATTAAAGTAATTGTAATGTAGTGATAATTTTTAGGTACTTATATATGTTCAGATATACCTATTTATTTGAAGAAAAGTAGGGTTTTTTTCTTCTAAAAATAAGAAATACATTGGACATGTAAGGATTCAATCAAAGCAAGTGACAAAACTAGAAACCAAGTCAAAGCAAGTGACAAAACTAGAAACCAAGTGGAAGTGGTGTTTGTGCGTCAGGCATAATTAAAGAAGATTGCGTTACGTGGAAAGTGGAGATTGGGCCGTGATGTAAAAGCCCATCACCGTTGAGTGGTTGGGTGATAACAGATTCGTCCCCACAATAAGTTGCTATAATTAGAAGGCTATTTTGTATTTGCAAAACTTGAAAACATTATAATTTGCCATATGTCAACACAACATTATACTACTCCTTCCTTTTAAAAAAAAACACCAAAACAAAAAGTTCTCTGGAATTTTTTAACTTTTTATTGATTCACAAAAATTAATTTTATATTCACCTTCATTTTTTTTTTGTGTGAAAATATGAATTATTTCTGGTTTGTAATGAAAGAATTAATTTTTACTTAAAGTAATGCATTTTTTAACTAAATATGAATTATGTTGTTAAGACTCAATAAAAGAGAAGAAACTAGATTTTGATTCGTGCTACACGGAATGAGATTTATTTTTATAAAACGATAAATATTATATTTTATAATTAATTAGACCATAATTTTAATTTATAAACCTTCAATTATTATATATATATTATAATTAATTACATAATAAAAATTAAACTTGTATCATAAGTTATATCCGGTAGACTTTAATATTGTAAATAAATTATTATCTATGTTTATACGGATTAATGTTTATTTTTATATTTAATTTTTCAAAATAAATCTTTTAGGTAGAAGTGAACGAAATAAATACTACCGGATTGCCAATCAGGAATTAGTCCAACAATAGTGAACCGAATGCGACTAATCGATTTAAATACAGGAAAAATATTTTTTAATGTACGCGATATTCTAATCCAAATTAATTCCCAAAAAATATTAAGTTATTATTATGTATACATAATTAAGATACTTAAAATGTATACATAATTAAGATACTTAAATTAATGCATTTATCTAACATTTAAAATTATATTAGTATTAAAACACATTTTTATATTTAAATTTTCAAGTAATTATTAAATAAGTATTGTAGGTACGAATTGAAAAAATATATTGTATATGATATTCGACGTTCACTCGTTTCAATAAAATCAAAGTCAAAGAAAATATAACTTATATAAATAATTGATCAATGATCTTCTTGTATATATGAATTATATTTAAATTTTCAAGTAATTATCAAATAAGTGTTGTAGGTACGAATTGATAAAATATATTGTATATGATATTCAACTTTCACCCGTTGTAATAATATCAAAGTAAAAAAAAAAAGCTAATTTATAGAAATAATTGACCGATGTTTTTTTTGTATACATAAAATATATTTAAATTTTCAAATAATTATTAAGTGTTACACTAATTTAAGAAGTATTAATTTAACTTTTTTTGAAAATATGAGTTCTTGTAGCTAAACATGAATTGTGTTGTTAAGACTCCTTAAAAGAGAGGGAATATTACTTTTTTTTTATTTATTGGAATCTTGCACGCTTTTTTCACCAAATATCTATAACATTCATTTTGTAATTTGGTTAAATACGAAAAGGATGTAAGGTTTATTAGTAAAAATAGAAAAAATAAAGCTAGAACCACAAAACATAATGGAGAGAAACTTTACAGAAACTCAACTTGCAAGTTGCATGTAAATTGCAACTATGATACCCTTTTCCCTCATTGTTTGCTTTAACTTTTAGTTTTTTCTTTTTAATTAACAAATTTTTTTTAGATTTTATTAATGTAAGAAAAATAAAATAAAAGGCCTCTCTTAAAAAAAAAAACATATATTTTATTAGCCTGCCCACACAATTAGTGAAATGAGTAAAAAATAATTATTTCTATTTCCAACAAAAATAAGTCTTGTTTTGTTTAGGCTGATTTATTATAAAAAAAAATTATATTGGGCCATATAATGCCAGCCTAATAAATCTAAGGTTGATGTGGAGCAAATATTAATTTCAAAAAAGATTGTGATATCTTCTGGAATTATAAATTCGGTGAGCTGACAAGTGGTGATAGGTCAGATGGTAACATATCATCACCTCTGGCCTATAGGTCAGGGGTTCGAGTTACAAAGGTGTATAATAATGTTGGAATTGCAGTAGGCTAACTGGTGACCATCTACAAGCCAATAATCTGCTTCCAAGAAGATGAAGACGACGTGAAGATGAAGACGACGTCTATGTTGGGGTTCGATCCCCAATTCTCTCCCTTACACCCTCTGTAAAAGGTCACTAGGCCGCAATGTAATGACAAAAAAAAAATTCGGTGAGCTTTTGCTCATCCCAATCAGTCCGTGTATCATTCATAGAGATCGACGATTCAACTGTGTTTGGTACGAAATTGTCTTATTCAGCATGAGCTATGTGTGAGTGAAGGGAAAGTCAACGATCTAACCAATCATGAGTGGTAATACCATCACCTATTATTACAAATCGAAGACCTTGTTTCAGGAAATCCCGACTGTGGAGAATTGATGTCCAAATATAGCTCGCTCTATTATATCTAGTTTTTATAAAATTAGCTATGGACAATTGAAGTTTTGGATGATTCGTCACACTTGTTTTCCTAACATGGTCAGGTCAAAGAGTTTTATATCCTTAAATTCTAATCCTCATTCTCTTTTTAGGTAAATCAGCCGTTTTTATGCGAACCAACGAACTTTCTTTATCACTGGATCCCCACCAAAAGCGAGCCATAACTATTAGAAGAGATAAATGAATCAAATTCAAGTGAAGAAACGATGAAGAAGAAGAGAAAGAGAAGAAGAAGCGTGAAACACAGAACGGTGTCGTTGTTCAATAATATCCAAACCTAATATTATTGCAAAGCCCAAAGAAGAATAAAGGCTCAACTATGAATCAGCCCAATAATGAAACAGTGTCGTCTTCATTAACGATGCTTTTACAGAAGATGAAAAGTTGGATTACATTGAGATACAGAGGAATATTTCTCTAGAGTCTAGATCCTTCTTCATATTGATGAGTCATAGTTTCTCTAGAATCATCCTTTATCTTCTATATAAGATTGTATCTACCATTGAAATTACTATCCAAAAAATCAATAGAAAGTATTTTATAAATCTGTTCTTCTGAGCACAACCTAAAGCTTATTCCTTCCTTTTCTATTTTTGCTAAATAAAGCTCATAGAGCTAAATCAATAAATCTGGGATTTTGGTTAAGCTCATAGAGCTAAATCAATAAATCTGGGATTTTGGTTTATCTTACATGGTATCAGAGCTTAGACTTTCTATTGGGTTAAATTTTGTTTCCGTTGCAATCTAATCTCCTCTTAATGGCATCCTCCATCAAAACCCAGATCTGAAGAAACAAGAACAAACAAGGTTTTCAAAATCATCTCAAAGAAAATCAGGAGACCAAGTGAAGGAAAATGGTTACCTCTGAGTGAAGTTAAGTAAAAGTTCACCAAGTATCAGAAGAATACCTCTGAGTGAAGCAAGCTTACTCTCCAAGTTAAAGATCATGATTTTTCACAAAAGTTCTCTTAAATTTTTTCGTCACAAATACACCATGGCTTTTTCTGTTCAAGTTTTCTTTTGAATCTGAGGGACAAACTCAACATCTCGTTCCTCCTATGCTGAGTTTGAGGGAGGGTATTAGAAGAGATAAATGAATCAAATCATTTAAGTGAAGAAACGATGAAGAAGAAGAGAAAGAGAAAGAGAAGCGTGAAACACAGAACGGTGTCGTTGTTCAACAATATCCAAACCTAATATTATTGCAAAGCCCAAAGAAGAATAAAGGCCCAACTATGAATCAGCCCAATAATGAAACAGTGTCGTCTTCATTAACGATGCTTTTATTATCTTACATGGTATCTTACATTGATTTTTTGGATAGTAATTTCAATGGTAGATACAATCTTTATATAGAAGATAAAGGATGATTCTAGACAGGCTCGGCCCGGCTATAATCCCAACAAAACTTTTGTATAGGGCCCCACATTTTGTGGGGCCCATTATTTAAAAAAAATCTAAATTTTATAATAGTTTTTGATAAATAAATATATATATATATATATATCCATAAAATCTATTTAAATATATATATATATATATATACACAAAATAACTTAAATTTTAACAAAATAACTAAAATTTTAATGAAATTTAAACGTAAATAATAGAAATTAAATACAATAAAAGATTTTTTTAATTTTTTTAACTGTATTAAGTTTTTTGAAAATTTATATATCTAAGATAAATTAAAAATAATTTTTTTATTAAATTGGGTCCCGAAATTTTTTTTATCGAATGGGATCCCGGAAAATGTTTTTTGAAAATTTATATATCTAAGATAAATTAAAAATAATTTTTTTATTAAATTGGGTCCCGAAATTTTTTTTATCGAATGGGATCCCGGAAAATGCTGGATGGGCCATGGATCGGCCCTGCTTAGTAGACGTTAAAAGGAAAAGAAAATCAAAGGAACAAACCACAATGTCAAAACATCAGTTTCAGTAGTAAATTTTTTGTTGAGAAAATCTAGAAATCACCATCTTAAAATATCAACAGGAAGAAAATTTGTTAGAAAAAATGAATTTAACCTATGAAAAAGAAAAAAGAAAAAGAAAAAATGAATTTAACATTAAATTAAATTGTGGTTGACCAAATTAAAAAACACAAAATATGTTTTGTTGACCCAAATAAAATTTGACGTGTAAATATATGAGATGTGAAGAGAAGTGACACGTAGACAAGCCGTTACGTCGTGAGGTCAGCGTCTTTTGCATACGTGGACGCATTGCTTGTCCACGTGTACTCCAAATAAAGCGAGTTCAAATAACAATACTGCACTCGCGCGCGTGAGGTTGTTCTCCAAAATCAAAGCATTCAATGTAAATGCACGAACTTGTTTTTTTCCCTCCCTCTACGTAGACGTCTCTTCTTCATAGCTTTCTTAAATTGCTCACACTAAACACACAAATCCCATATATCTCTCTTTCTTCTTCATCTTCATCTTCGTTGATTCAAGTGAGTTTGTGCATTACTGTTTAGTTCTTCCGCTTTGCTCACTCCACATGTTAGAAGGTGAATTTCTTCTATATGCATGTGGGATTATCTTTGATTTTTTTTCGAGATTAGTGTTAGATTATAGTTTGCGTAATGAAGTCGTTTTTGTTCTTACCTTTCTCGATTTGGGCGGTTATCCAAGTTTTGTCCTTTTGTGATGTGATTGCTTCCTTACTCTACTAAAGACAAAATCTTCGAATTGGTGATATTTGTTTCTCTTTTTCTCTTGGCCACAGATTAATTCATCAACTTTTGATGCCTGAAGCAAGCTTAGTGTGAAATCGTTTTATATTCTGGGTAATTTCTTCACCGGGGTTAAGGATTTTAAGGAGATTCTGGGGTTTGGAGTGATTTTGTGGGGAAAGATTGAAACTTTATTTCCCGGTGAATGCTAAGCCGGTGAGATGTCGTCTGGGTTTGTGGGTATTGTCGTTTCGGATCCATGGTTGCAGAGCCAGTTCACCCAAGTTGAACTTCGGACTCTCAATTCCAAGGTTTGTTCTTTTTTCATTGTTGGTCTTATATACATGTCCTACAATGTATGGGATGGATGAAGCTTGTTTGATTTGTGGTGTAGTTTGTATTGTTGAAGAATCAGAGTGGAAAGATTACTATAGAAGATCTACCTCCTCTATTTGCAAAGCTAAAGGAATTTAGTGGAACATTTAAGGAGGATGAAATCAGGGGGATGGTAAGGGAATTGAGTTCTGATATAAGCAGTGATGTGGGTTTTGAAGAGTTTCTTAAGGTATGTGGAGCTTCTTCGTTGATTGGTCATTCTGGTTTTTGAATGTAATTTATATATGTAATGTGGTTTTGATTTGAAACTGATGTGTAGATATATCTCAACTTACAAAGTAAAGCAGCTGAGAAGTCTGGTGATCATAAGAACTCATCTTCGTTTCTAAAAGCTAGTACAACAACACTTCTTCACACTATAAATCAGTCGGAGAAGAGTGCTTTTGTTCAACACATCAACAGATATCTTGGGGATGACCCTTTTTTGAAGGAGTTCCTTCCTCTTGACCCACATTCTAATGATTTGTATGAACTTGTGAAAGATGGCGTACTTCTATGGTAAGGTGCACATTCATATGTTTAGTGTCCATATTTCGATACAGAATGTTTCTGATTTCTGCCTTTCACGCATTTCTCTCCTTTCCTTTTCGGCGTAGTAAGCTTATAAACGTAGCAGCTCCTGGGACAATAGATGAACGAGCCATCAACACTAAAAGGGTACTTAATCCATGGGAGAGGAATGAGAATCACACACTTTGTTTAAACTCTGCGAAAGCTGTTGGATGCAGTGTTGTTAATATTGGCACACAGGACCTGGCCGAAGGACGGGTATGTCTTGTCTGCTCAGTTTAACACATCAATAAGTGTCATAAATAAGTTTTTACTCACCTATTGGTCAAGATGACTATGCCCTGTTCTGACTAGAGTGGTTTTGTGCTGTTTTGTAGCCTCACCTGGTACTTGGATTGATTTCACAACTCATAAAGGTCTTACTCAGTCACTTGTCCACTTTGTGTACCTGAGTTGATTTCACAACTCATAAAGGTCTTACTCAGTCACTTGTCCACTTTGTGTACCTGAGTTTTCTTTTTGTACTCGATTCAGTCACTTGTTCAGTCACTTGTCCACTTTGTGTACCTGAGTTTTCTTTTTGTACTCGATTATTAACTTGTTCATACCTGCAGATTCAACTGCTCGCCAATCTCAACTTAAAGAAGACGCCACAGCTTGTTGAATTGGTTGAGGACAGCGATGTAACTGAGCTATCAATCACATTTTCTCCCAATTATGTGTGTCTTTGTAAATGGTTAGCAATTAAAAGTTTCTCTCTGTGTCAGGATGTCGAGGAGTTGCTGAGATTACCACCGGAGAAAGTCTTACTGAAATGGATGAACTTCCAACTTAAGAAAGGTGGCTACAAGAAAACCGTCTCAAACTTTTCTGCAGATTTGAAGGTACTTGTCTTCTCAGAGTACAAGTTGCAGGACTTTTCTTATCCAAATCTTCAGTTAGGAGATCCTCACTTCACGATAGTACTTACGTGCTACTGTTCCATTCGACATGCAGAAGCAATATCACTTCTTAGATAAGAGAAACAACACAAACTATATATAAGTCATAAAAAAACAAAAAATTTCTTACTCAAGGTTTTGGTAATTCTTCGTCAAGCTTTTTCAATGATAAGGTGTGTTAAATCTGCAGGATGGACAAGCCTATACCTTTCTGCTCAATGTTCTTGCACCTGAACACTGTGACCCGGCTACACTAGATGCAAAGGATCCTCTTGAAAGGGCTGAATTGGTTCTTAGTCATGCAGAGAGAATGAACTGCAGGCGATACTTGACTGCAGAAGAGATTCTAGAAGGATCTCCAACATTGAATCTTGCATTTGTGGCACAAATATTCCAGGAAAGGTTTGTGTCATGATACGCTTTCATCTCACAGAATGTTAGTAGACGTTCAGTTAGGCTGAGGATGAAGATGGTTTTCACACAATGCTATTATCCATTACCCAAAAGCTTCTTACATGGAGGATTTTCTATCTGGGATTTGAATGTTTTGTTTTCTATGTGCTCGATTTTACTCTAGCTGTGTCCACTTGTTTCAGGGATGGTCTAAACACTGATGGTAAGTATTCATTTGCGGAGATGATGACCGAAGATGCAGAGACTTGTAGAGATGAAAGATGCTACCGGCTTTGGATCAACAGCCTGGGGATTAACAGTTATGTCAATAATGTATTTGAAGATGTTAGAGATGGGTAAGCTTTATTTTAAGCTTATGGTAAAACAAGAAAGTAGAAATTGTACCTGCAGTTGAAGACGTTGCATTTGGGAAAATACTAAAAGCACTGTTTAGTCCTGAAGCCTTGTGTTGGTTCTATATGCTAATTTATGCAGATGGATTCTTCTGGAGGTTCTTGACAAGATCTCTCCTGGTTCAGTCAACTGGAAGCATGCTTAGGTTCTTGACAAGATCTCTCCTGGTTCAGTCAACTGGAAGCATGCTTCAAAACCGCCGATTAAAATGCCATTTAGAAAAGTAGAGAACTGCAACCAAGTCGTAAAGATCGGGAAACAGCTGAAATTCTCACTAGTAAATGTAGCTGGAAATGACATAGTTCAAGGGAATAAGAAGCTCATTCTTGGTAATCATTGTCCCAGAGCTCATGCTTTTAGTTTTGTCTAGCTTATCGCGTTACAAACTGGAAATATGGTTGTCTATCTCAGGTCTGTTATGGCAGTTGATGAGATTCCATATGCTCCAACTTCTCAAAAGTCTCAGATCTCGAACACGAGGTAAAGAAATGACTGATGCAGATATCCTTAGCTGGGCCAACAGGAAAGTAAGAACCATGGGGCGAAAATCGCAGATTGAGAGTTTCAAGGTTCCTTTCTGTACAAATTACTTCAAACACTTACCATAGTAATGCTTATATAATATGCACTCCCATCACCATCTAGTGAATCAAATGAAATTTTTGTCCAGGACAAGAGTCTATCTAGTGGGTTATTCTTCCTTGACCTTCTATGGGCGGTTGAACCAAGAGTTGTAAACTGGAATCTTGTCACCAAGGGTGAAACAGGTACAGTACTCTCATTACTATACTCTTAGGCACTTTCTCCATTTACCAGAATCAAGCTTATTTGGTCTATATGGTTGCTGAAACATACAGATGATGAGAAGAGGTTGAATGCTACATACATTATTAGCGTGGCAAGAAAGCTTGGTTGTTCTGTTTTCTTATTACCTGAAGATATCGTAGAGGTAAAAACCAAGATCTATAATGTATTCTCTAGTAATTACCCGGAACTGAAATTACTGGTGTTGGGACAGGTGAATCCGAAGATGATCCTAATCTTAACAGCAAGTATAATGTACTGGAGTCTTCAGAGACATTCATCAGAAAGTTCAGATTCGTCATCATCAACTCAGAGCACCACCACTACGTGCACCAGCACAGACGCGTCCCCTGCTCCATCTGTCACAGAAGAGGAAGAAGTTTCCTCATTAAGTGGCGAAGTCTCGAGTTTTGCTATTGATGATAACAATGCAGATGAAGTTTCAGACATCGCGACCGTCTCAGAGGAGACAAACATCAAATAGACATATACATAAGTTTCTTGCTAGAGCAAAGTAGCTTTTGTTATAGTGACTTCTCTATAATCTATGAAGATACTTCATATCTTCTAAGTTCCAAACATGAGTCTTACATCTCACAAGAAACTTGGGATTCGGACAAAATCACTCTTTCAACTAATATCTTTAACAACATCCGTAATTAAACACACTTTTTAACTACCGTTACACCAAAACCAGAAACAACAATATATTTGTAAGACAACCCTAGTTCAATCAGTTCTTGTCGCCAGAGTAGTTTTCTTATGCACTGTGACATAAACATTGAACGAAATGTATTCAGGGGCTGGGTATACTTTGAGAGTCGGCTTTTCGAAGTTTTGCCCATTATAGAAAGTAATCAGGGGCTGGTTTTCTGGCGGGAGGTCCTCTTGTGTCCTGGATTACAGTATGTAAGTCTACTTAACTGCTCATCCGAGGTCACACATGGCACCATCATGTGGTACTTCTTGCTTCCGGTCAATCGTCCTGATCTGCCATAAATGAATGGGTTCGTCAGTTGACTCATCCTAGTAGAAAGCTTCTAATTATACCAGTAAAGAGAGAGAGAGAGATATATATATCTAACATTAACCTGGTCAAGAGTCATAATAGCTGGAGAGAGACCGCCATGAACACAAAATATCTTGTTCTCAACAACAGCTGAAAGACTTTTTTCGTTCACATAAAAGACAGTGTAAGGAGTTACATCATTCCAAAAGTAAGAGATCCAAAAAACTGAACACAACGAAAGGTAAGTACCTCATGTAGTCAAAAATATCAGTGCAGTATCTCCAGACATTTACAGAGCCATATTTACGCAAACATTCATCATAAAATCCATAAACCTACTAAAAGCAAACTGTCTTAATAGTCTGAAGATGTATACACAAAATCGAATTTTTCAAAAAAAGACTGCATTCACCTGTGTGATTTGTCTGCTTTCATGGTTCCCTCTGATTAGAGTTATACGGTCTGGATATCTAACCTACAAAAATATCATCAAAGCAACCCACTTAACTGATACTAAAAACCCATTTAGTAGAAAAAAGTAAAACATAGTCCTGAGGGCTGAGAGTTTACCTTGAGTGCAAGTAGAAGAAGAAATGTCTCAACTGAATAATATCCACGATCAACAAAATCTCCCATAAACAAATAGTTGGTCTTAGGGGCAATCACCCCCAACCTTGAAAAGCTCCATCATGTCATAGAACTGCCCATGGATGTCACCACATAACTATTCCAAGATAAAATTCAGCAATTTAGCATTTTGGCAAGCTTTTGACTTGTAGCAGTAGGAAACAACAAAAACACGTCGTTCACTGGATTCTACGAATGACTTAACATTTGATGAAAAACACCAAGAACCAAATTCCAACAAAAATTACAAAGAACCGAAATACCAGGCCCTAATTCTTCAGGTTTCTTAATTATAGGCACCTAATTCTACTTTCAAGATAGAAGAAAACCGATTTTTTAAAGATGAATTCGAAATCCCAGACCAAGAATTAGGGTAAAGCAAAGAACTTACAGTGACAGGGGCATCGACTCTTTGAACATTACTCTCTTCAACAAGGATTTCCATGGCTTTGAGGCAAAGAGACTTCACCTCCGCTTCACTCAATGGTTCGCACCGCTTCAGCTGCTCAATCTGCCGATCTAGGTCTGACATTTTTCACCTCTTTTTATTTTTTCTACTTCTCTTCAACTACAGCTTCCCGTTAAGTATCCTTAATCTGATGAATCAAAAGGATTCAGTAAAACCCTTACCAAAAAGAAAGAACCCCAAATTTCGCTACCCTCGAAAATTTAGGTAGTTCGTCTTCTTCCCCAGGAGAGAGGTTTCACTCCTCTCCACAGGAGTGTTATTCCCCTGAATTTCCTCTTTTTCTCCCTATGTTATAGATTGTATTCGAAATCGCCCCATTTCTTTTCTGAAATTATACATTCTACCCCGAATATTTATAAACCACATTTCACATATATGGGCTCAAAACTGTAAATTTTATAATCTCGGCCCACTTAAATCAAAGCCATTTTCGGAACTTGGATTTAAAAGGACTTAACATACTGTGAAATTGCATTTAAATTTAGAGAAGGTATTACAAACATTAGACTAAACGCCAACAAAACACATAAAGATCTTTGTATAAGGACAGAACAAGCTTTTCACATTGATCGATTATTACTATAAAGTGACTCGATCAATTACATTAAAGGTATCTCTTTAGTAGTAAGCTGTACTTGTCTGGCAAGGTTTTCGCGTATTTGCTAAATATCAACTCAAGATTTACCGGCATAAACCTCCCTTCATTGTCATATGTTTTGGAGTCGCTTCCATGTTTTGACTTGTGTATGTTGTGTATGTATATAGGGAAGAAAGGTGAAGGTAACCAACCCTGCAAAGTCAAGGCAAAACACTAACTAGATGAACTGATCAATCTAAGTTTTGTGATAGATGTAAGAGAGGATGAGAAGTGTTACCGGAAGAGTAGCATAGCTAAGAGCCAAATTAATAACAGCAGCTACTATAAGCGATCCAAGGATATTAAAACCAAGCATTCTCAGTCCTAATCACATGTGATGGAAACAAATATTTACCAACTAGAAAGATGAAACTGGAAATATCTATTAATAAGATATGTATAGTCTTTATATACCAGAGTAGGTCTCCCAAGGGTAGATGATGCCATTATCATCAAGATCAAAGAAGGCAGCATGTTGCTGAAGAACACTAAGTCCATAATTCTTATGTCCTGGTGTTCCATATGGATGTTCTCTATCTGGTGCTTGCAATGCTCTTGGCATATCTATGCATACAAAGATCAAAATCTGTGTATAAGTTTGAGGGTTGATGAATTCTTATATTAAAAGGTTTCTTCTTACAAGGTTTAGGAGGTCTATTATCGTCCAAGTCAACACGAGCACGACGATGGTAAGTGACTGGTGCATAAGGAGCCACCGTAGCCATTGCGTCTCGCTCCATCATCTCTGTCTTTGAACTCATCTTTCTCTATCTCTAATCTGTGTGTAATGTATGCATGAATGTCATGATATAGAAATAATAATGATAAGAATTGATTGATTGATGTGATGTGGCGAACATGCACGAGGCGATGAATGCAGAGTTTGACATCTCTTTTCTTGTCTTTGACGTATCTCTCTTTTCTCGTTCTTTGTCTTACACTTGACACGACTCTAAAGACACGTTTACTTGCTTGTTTCATCACACTTTCTTTTCTTGTCTGCTACAATCTGCGAATCATAACACATAGAATAACATAACACATAGAATAAACTGGACCTTTATGGGCTTTTATATAGGCCCAATTTTGCTACTTCAGTGCGTATTCCACACTAGCTCAATACCCTCAAATATACTCCAATTAAACCCTGTGAATCGGCCACTTCACATAAGTCATGCTACTAAAGCTTTTAACTACGACATGTCTGAAAGAAAGAAAGAAAATGAGTCAAATGAAAACAGAGAACATTCTACTTCTGTTTCTAAGTGTTTGTTTCTTAGATATCACTCAATCCAAAATTAGCAACTGATATAAGTGTAAGTAGGCAGTTCACTTCTCTTTCCTTTAATGTTGTCAAGGTGAAGTCAGAACTGGGTCAGCACTAGGGATTGGAGATGCAGCGTCTTCTTTTGTGATGGCTACACGGTTTGAAGGGGAAGCTTGTTTGTTGAGACTGTCTCTCTTAGACTTGCTTCCATTCTGGCTTGTGTTCATAGACAAACGCCTAATAGGGGTTTCGTTGACCCCTCCTCCGTTGGCTCGTGATCCCACCGGTTTCTTGGCACTGACGGGTCTTGCAGGGCTTGGTTTAGACCCAAAGGCTGAATCTTGATCTGTGTGTGGCTGTTCTTGTTGCTTCTTCTGTTCCTGTAAACGTAAAATTTGTTAAAGACAAGTTAGGTTCACACTCAGATTATCCCAGTACGCAACCCATACCTTCATTCTCCGCTTCTCATCTTCTCGTTCTTGCCTAAGGATAGAATATTCATTTAGCATGGCAAGTAGAGGAACCCCATCATACTCAAATGACATACTGTTATCCTATCCTCTTCCCATGCCCGGGTTTTATTAACCAGTGTGTCAACCATTGCTTGCACAAACAAAACGTGATATATCCTTCAGTCTCAGTTGACTTTTATGTGTGCAAATAAGAGAGAAATATGAAAGTTACCAGTTATCTTGCTGACAAGAATCCGGGCTTTCTCAGCTCTCTTGAGATTCAAATGTGCACCACGGCTTGCGCTATACCTGTTCTGATCCTGTTTTTCCAAGAACAAACTCCAAATGAATTTGAAACTTAAGCTTAATAAGTAATCTGTTTATTAACATTGATAATTTTAGCATACTCTGTTGTAGTCTTCGAGCCAGCTCTCTTCCTCACAAGCTGACATCCATTTCTCAACTCGGTCCAAAATTTCCTTTCTACTAAAGGCTTCTTCCTTGGCCTTTGCTATCTGGCTATCCATGTCAGCCAGTAGCTCAGAAGGTTCACTATTTCCAGCATCAATCAACGACATGATCCTCTCACGAAGAACCTCTGGTTTTATTTCTATGTTCACTATTTCCAGCATCAATCAACGACATGATCCTCTCACGAAGAACCTCTGGTTTTATTTCTATATGAGCTCGAGCATATATCTCCTCAAGTTCGGTTTGCTTCTTTGATGCGATTTCTTTCATTCTGGTAGATTTCAGTTGGTCAAGCCTATCCACTTCCACCTCAGCCTTCAAGAGTTTACAGGATGTTCTTAAAACAGTTTTTTCATCATATGCATTGATCGAAACGTTATCAATTTACAATACCTTTTCGATTAGATCAAGTGCTAGAGAACCAGAGACAGTCACTTCATGAACTGCAGCTGTAATGTTACAAGTAACATGGTCAAAAAGCTTCCTTTCCTCATCAGGAGTATCCATCAGATTCCACATTTCAATTAGCTGAGTAGCTAGTTCTTGAAGCTGCACAAACCAAGATTCATTATAGAAATTCACAAGCAGGAATGCCGCAAGGAAAAGTTTTGAACTTTGACCACAACTTATCAAACTGACAATGGTCATGTCAGAGCTCTTAAAGATCATGATTTTTTACTAACCTTTTCAAGTCTTTGCTTCTTATCTTCTTTAAGAGTCAAGACAGTCTTAGCCAACCTTGCAAGTGTTTCATTGCTAATGCTCTGGGTTTGAACACCATTCGTCTCATCTAAGCTCGGATGAACTTCAGTGACAGTGCTTAAGAAATCTAAACCAAGTACCGCACATAGATCATGCACCGTGCTCACAAACTCACGCACTTTCTGTAACCTATCACTCTGCCCAGACAGAAAGCAGTTTTAGTTCT
>CM071721.1:285154-311781 GCA_036630335.1 Physaria fendleri | reverse complement strand
TAATTGTATTATTGATCTAATGCCATCCATCAACATGTTTCTGACAATCTAGAAGGAAAACCCAGAAGTAAACTAATGAAAAACCCATCTCAAATAGAATCAAAGAAAACCCCACCTCAAAATCGAAAAGAAGATTGACATAACCAAAATCGAACATCACCTTGTGTTAAATCGAATGATGAGAAATCGAGAAACCTTGTGTGTGAAATCCAGATAAGAAATCGTGAGATGAGAATCGATATTAATTGTATTATTGATCTAATGCCATCCATCAACATGTTTCTGACAATCTAGAAGGAAAACCCAGAAGTAAACTAATGAAAAACCCATCTCAAATAGAATCAAAGAAAACCCCACCTCAAAATCGAAAAGAAGATTGACATAACCAAAATCGAACATCACCTTGTGTTAAATCGAATGATGAGAAATCGAGAAACCTTGTGTGTGAAATCCAGATAAGAAATCGTGAGATGAGAATCGATATTTTAGGTTTTGAGAGTAGTTTAGTTTTGTGAATGAGTCGTCGAGTGAATTTAGGTTTTCATTTGTAAATCTTTTAATTCATTAAGGGTATTTTTGTGAATGAGTCGTCGAGTGAATTTAGGTTTTCATTTGTAAATCTTTTAATTCATTAAGGGTATATTAGGTATTGTCCATTTTAGTAGGTTCATCTCCATTCAGCTGATCCAAATTAGATCATCTGGATGAACATCAAAATTTTACCTTCATTTTGAAAGTCATTCAAATGACTCATTCAGCTGAACCATTCGGATGACTCGTATTTGTTACAAAAACAAACAACAGCGATCATCTCCATCCGAATGGTTCATTTGAATGAATAAACAAACAGGCCCTTTGTGTTTTGTGGTAACTGGTAACACTAACACACTCATTTTTTTATCCACAACTTTAGGATTATTCCAAGCTTTTAATTTTCTCACTAATTTTGATAGGATAAACCCAAGAATATAGGAGAATTTGTGACAATTATAATGAATAAAACTTCTTAATCTACCTACAAAAAAAAAAAAAGAGAGTAAAGACTATCCGTTATGATTGCTCGAACTTCAAAATATGAATCTCTATAGAAGAATAATCAGCCTTCTCGTATTTGTTTCATACCTTTTGATGTTGCTTTGTTGAAAATTATCAAATACGAAAAAGAAATCTAATTTTAATAATATTGCAAAAAAATAACCTTGAAGGTAAAAGTAATAGTTTTAGTTAATTAAATAAATAGTACTAGGTTCTAAATTGTGGTAGATACAATGTTGATGTAATATTTTTATCGGTATTTGTTGAATGGAAATTAACCTATTACATAAATAAATAATGGAAAATAACTCTATTAGTTATATCGACTCGCAAAAAGCTACCATAACAAGATTGATTGTAATAATAAATTATCTGTTTATTACCGACAGATAATGTGACTTTGTTAATTACTCCCATTTTATAAGTAGCGTCTCATAATAACCTTCTAGAATAGGGAAAAGGATCAAAAAAATTCCCAAAGTAACTTAAAAATGCAAATTAATTCCCCAAGTTACCTTTTTGCAATTTTATTTCTCAAGTTTTATTTGACTTTGCAAATTTAATCCTAGTTTAGTCAACTTTAACATTGCCGTTTAATCCCGTTAATATAATTCTTTTTTTTTTTTTTGTCATGAATCCCGTTAATATAATTCTTATAATGATTTTAAAGCTTAAAACATTTTTTGTCATGAATCCCGTTAATATAATTCTTATAATGATTTTAAAGCTTAAAACAAAAGAAGAAGAAAGTTGACCCATTTTTCCCAAAATCCAACAAGTGGAAGCAAACGATTCAGATGAACAACAGCTTGAAGGAGATGATTATGATGTGATTGTTGAAGGAGATGATTGTGGTGCTGCTTTGCTTACCAAAGATAACTTCAAGGTAGGATTTTTGATCATATTGATGTTCTCAGAATTGATATCAGATTTTTGTTAAATTTTTTTTTAAAAAAAAAATGAATTGATATCAGATTGTTTTGCTGTTCTGAATTACATTGTGTTTGGGTTTGCTATATGTTTTTGTTTGTTCAAGTGAATTATGATTGCTGGTACACATTAGCGGTTCCAAAAAGTAAAGAGCTTTTTCGGTTGCCAAGCAAATGATCTTTCTTTCACCGCCACAGTGAAGCAATATTCTATTGTGTAAGTCCTCTTTTTGATAATTTTGTCATTAGTAGTAACAGCACAGTGATTGAGGTGTTTGTTTTGTCGAAATCATATAGAGTATTTTATCATCTGTTTAGTTTTGTAAGTGTTGTCTTGTCTTGGCATTGTTAGTGAGCGTATTGATACTCTTTTCATTGGTTTGTTTCCCCAGTATCTCTATACTTCTACAGTCATGATTTAATGGAGAAGCGCAACGCCAAAGTACTGGAAATATGATGTAATAGCTGGCATTGTCTCTGGTTTCGCAACTTCCATAATGACAGTCTTCATATGGATCTTAAGACTTGCAAAATTTTGGTTCTCTCAAGTGTTTTAAGAGCCAGGTTTGTAAGGTGAATCTCCTGGTACAAGTGAAGCGGTGCATGTTTGGCTCTTGTTTACTTCTCGGTTCTATGATAGATGACAACACAATACTTGAAAATACTTTTTCCAAAGGATTAGATCTAAAAGAGAGTCAGTATGTAATACGTAGTGATGTAATTCTAAATTATTTACGGTAAAGAAAGTAATACAGAGAGATGCTTTCAAATTCTGAGGATTGATTACATAGTTCAAATCTTGACAAAAAAAAAAAAAAAAAAAAAAAAAAAAAAAAAAAAAAAAAAAAAAGGATTGCATATGCATAGTTCAAAAAAAATGTCTTACAAATCTGAACTGATCACAAAACACAAGTTTGGTAAAGTCTGAACTATAACTCATAACTCATATGAGGGGATCTTACAACTCTTAGTCAAGTGGCGATACTTCGGATGGATTAGAAGAAGTTACATTGTTTGGTTCTTCGGTTTCTTTGTCTTCATCAACTTCTGTATTTTTTAAGTGTGGAGATTCTGGAGAAGATGAATGAAGAGCAACTTTTGGCTTTTTCGCTACCTGAGAAGTTTCTTCTTTCCTCTCTTTGATTCCATCTTGAGAATCCTTTCTCTTCAGATCCTTGCTGTCTCCTTCATTGCTACAACTCTAAGATTTTACTTGTGTAGTTAAGGTGGGGACTAATACTTTTTTTAGGTGGGGGGAGTCATGTTTTGTGTGCACTCCAAGTTCCACAACACACTAAAACTATTCTTTCCTTCTTTTTTTTTAATTCTATCCTTATTAACCCAATCATGTTTTGTATTACTAACATTTACAAATATTTAATTTTTATTGCAATCTAATTTCTAAAGCATCCACTTAGCATATATAAAAATCTGGAAACCGTGTAAATTTCTTTATCATCACACAAAAAAAAAAAATTTCCTTTTTTGGGACATTTTGATTTTTCCCATCTACCTCTTTATAAATTAAGAGATATAATTACTGTTTCAATTATACAATTGGTATAACCGGTTCCAAAACAATTATATTTTCATTTTAGGGGCATACAAATAAAAAACACTTCGCTGCATAAAATATGTATAGATTCTTGTCTTGTGGTCATATATGGGTGGAATTTGTTTTGGCTCTATACCAAATAGTAGCTTTCTTTTATTTATCTATCTGATCACTATAGTATATTCACCCCGAAGTCATTTATTGGAGCCAAGTATATACTTATTTATGATTAAATTATCATTTACATTAATACATCATATTAAAATGTTTGTGTTATTTGGATAAATAATTAAAACCAAACTAATGACAACGCGTATAATAGTGCAACAAGTCGGTATGATTAAGAAGCAATCTGGCCATGTGTTTAACTGAAAAGTACTTCTCACCCTTTTTTATAAAATAATCATTATCATTATTTTTAACAAAAAATACTTCACTAATATCAAACTAGAATATATATATATATATATATATATTTTCAGATATAACAACTAAAGGTTTGAGCTAATGTTGTAACTGATAACTCCTTATCTATTAAAGTACCGACTACCGAGTTGATTGGCTTGTCTTGTAATATGAGTGATCCGAGAACCTGTGAAGGCAGAACCGACCATGAGTCCATCTGTAATTTTTATGATTATTTTTTTTTCCATTACTTCTAAAACAATTGTTCGATTTACGTGATTATATGAATTTTTTAAAGCTACTATTAATACATAAGAGGGAGTATTTTTAGAACGATTAGGTCTAACCCTTTAATTTAAATGTGCCAATAATATATTATGGTACGTTTAGATGTTTAATAATGTACATCTCCACTGATTCATTCGATTCAAATAAAAACAAGAGCTTACAAACATCAATAGCCAAATCTTCAAAATCACAAAAGTCATATAACCAAAGGGGTAATCAAAATCTCCTAAAACAAAAAGATGAAGAGAAAATGTTTATCCTGAAAAAATGAAATGGTGACATGTCTTTGAAAGTGTCATATGTAAATAACCAAATATATAGTTTTTTTTTTGAGTTGGTAAAAGAATAGCCCCAACATTTGCAACTCCACAATTCTGTAAAGTCCTCTGATTAAAAAATAAAATTAAAAAATAAGGCAGAAAGATTATGGACCAACGCATGATACATCAACTCATGTAATGATTATAGACATCCACATATGATATATAGCTTACATTTTTGTGTCTTTATACTAATAATGATGAAATTACAAATTAAGGAACGCACTTTATATGTAAAAAGGTATGTAACCGGTCAACATTTTAACAATGGATGGTGAGTTGTCGGTTTGGTAATAACACATCAACTTTGCGGTCTGTAGTTTCCACCGGTTCTCTTTGAAGTTACCCCTTTTCAATTTTGGTTTATTTTGAACCAGAACTGATTCTGAGTTGAAAATCGATACTAAATTGTTTATTTATTACTTAACCAAAATCAAATAATTAAATTTCATTTTTTTTCTCTTAATTGTATTAGTGTTGATATGTTTATCATATCTTGATTTTTTAACATTTGCTTAAAAATTGCTAAACAACTGCTTAACAATTGCTAAAAAATTGCTTAATAATTGTTTAATAATTGTTAGATAATTGTTTAACAATTGCTAGATAATTGTTTAACAATTGCTTAACAATCTCTTGATAATTTAATAAATTAAATATATCTCAATAACCAACTAAACATGGTTAATTTTTTAGTGAATAACAAGAAAAAACCTTCACACTTTTTACATATAGCTTACATTTTTACATTACTAATGTAAAAATAGCCTCAACATTTGCAAATCTCAGCATCACTATTAACTAGAATAAATTGACTATTTACATACAGCCCCACTATTGTTTTTTTCATTGAGAATAGAAGTGTCGATAATATCCTCAGCATCATACACAATCTCACTTATTTATTCCACAAAGTGCCGCATCATTTCATTTGTGCGTTTCTTTGCATCTATATCTTCCATAAATGACCTTAGCAAGTCTAGATTACTTTTGAGCTCAGTAATCTGATCTTCAGCTCCTTTAAATGTTTGGTATTCATGGCCCAGTTGGTCGCGGAGCTTCTTAACTGTCAAAGCCGCAATTTGCAACTCCACAATTCTGTAAAGTCCACTTATTAAAAAATAAAATAAAATAATAAGGCAGAAAGATTATGGGGCCAATACAAGATACATCAACATCATGTAATGATTATAGATATCCGCATATGATATATAGCTTACATTTTTGTCTTTAGACAAATTACAAGTTTCAGGAAGTCACTTTAGATGTAAAAAGGTACGTACGGTCAACGTTTTAACAAATGGTGAAATGTCATGGTTTTAAACATATGTTTAAACATGAGAGATTGACACTTAAGAAACTAATAACATCTTAAAAGAAACTAATGATACATAAAAGAAACTAAAAACGTTCTTTGACACTTAAACATAAACCCTAGAAATGCATAAAAGAAACTAATAACTTAAGATGTCTCCATTGACACTTAAACATAAACATAAATGACACTTAAACATAAAAGTTCTTCTCTTTATTCTCCTCATCTCTCCTCACTTCTCCATACCTCTCCTCACTTCTTCTCTGCGGTGTCTTCTGGCGGCGGAGGCGGCCATGGAAACCCACTGGCACGGATCCACTCGATGTGTTGATATGTGGGTTTGTTGTCATTAAACTTGAACCGGCTGTTATTTCTTCGGAAGTAAGCTTTCTCCTATGTGGTGTTGTGTCGTCCAACCACCTTTCGTACTAGCGGAGAAGAAGCGATTTCTCTTTCCTTATTTTTTCAAGTTCATCTTCTTCCTTGTTAAAAATCTCTTCCTTCTTCCTTTCTGCCTGGTTGATGGCATGTTGTTGTCCCGTTTTTCCTCCTTTCCTTTCTGCTGAGGAAAACCGTCGGAAACATGCAATCATTTTTGTTTTTGTTGTTTGCGTAAAGAAAGAAATGGTTTGTTTGTAGTTTTATACAAATTACAAATTAAGGAAGTCACTTTATATGTAAAAAGGTATGTAATGGGTCAACGTTTTAACAAATGGTGAAATGTCATCGTTTTAAACATATGTTTAAACATGAGAGATTGACACTGAAGAAACTAATAACATCCTAAAAGAATACAAAATCCATTGTTTAACAAATCAAAACAAAAACGATCATTCTCTTCACTTCTCTTCTTTCTTCTCCTACTCCGCCGGCGGCGGCCACGGCAACCCTTCCCGGATCAACACAAATGTGTTTATCCGTGGGTTTCTTCTCGTCAACTTTGAATCCGGCAGCTTTTTCTTCGGGAGTTAGGGCTTTCCTGAAATGGGTTTTACCATGGAGCCATTTTTGTAATCTTTGAGGAGAAGCTCCTTTTGTTTACGTATTGCTTCAAGTGCCTGTTCCTCCTTGTCAAAATCCTGTTTCGCCACTCCATTTGCCTGGTTGATCGCATGAGCTTCTCCGACTCTTCCTCCTCTTCTTCTTCCCGAGAAAAAACGAAGAAATGATATGAAAAGTGCAAACATGATTGTTTGTAGAGAGAGGATTGGTGTTTGCGTTTTCTTTTCTTGACTGAAAGAAATGGTGTTCCCGATAAATAGAAGAAGAAGAAGAAGAAGAGAAGAAGAGATATTATTGTGTCAAACGGATTTAATGAATAAAGGAGAGAGATAGAGAAAAAAAAGTAATTGTGTTTTATTGTGTGTGATATCATTGTGGGTCAGTTCAATGTGTTTCGATTAATATTTTCTATAAATAAGCTGAATATATTATGAAAACATAAATTTAAAAATATTTATACACCTAGCTGGCACTAATTCTTGTTCGAAGATCAATTACATTGTCATAAGACTTTGGTACTTTGAACCAATTTTAAGTCATAAATTATACACTTTTATATTAAAATGTTGTATTATTTGGATAATCACTGCAAGAAATAAGATAGATAACATCATTTATTTTATTTGTTACATCATTAATCGATTGATACAAATGTATTACCATCACTTATGTAAGTGATTCTAAAAATGATGATGCAAATTAATGTATCATTTATAGCAACTGATGGTAATATTTTCTTCAATTATAATAAATGATGCTAGTATGTATCACTTGTTTTAAATGATAAAAATATTGTGACACTTACTATGATATATATTTACAACACTTTTATAATTGATGTCAAATCTTTGCGCTATTTAAAATAAATGATATATTATTAGCATTGATTTTTGTAAGTGATACAAAATTATCCTTTTTAACATCATTTCAAAGTAAATGATGTATTATTAACATTGATTTTTATAAATGATACAAATTTATCTTTTTAGCATCATTTCAAAATAAACAATATATTATTGATATTAATTTTTGTATTATCTTATTTTATATCATTTCAAAATAACCGATGTAAATCCAGTATATATGACATCATTTATTATAACTGATGTAAAATTACTTAAATAATATCACTTAACATAATGTGATGGTAATTAGCATCATTTGATTTTTTTGATTAAAAATACTGATGTTATTGACACTTTTTCTTGTAGTGAATTAATTAAGATAACAACATCGATATGAATTAATTAAGATAACAACATCGATATGCAAACTAATGACAACGCGTTTAATAGTGTTACATGGCGATATGAAGCAACCTGACCATGTATTTTACTGAAAAGCACTTCTCAACTTCCATAAAAATTATTCTCTTTTTTTTATTGAACAAAACAAAACAAACCGATTTAACATCAAATTCTATGTTCAAAATGAGAATCAATGTTTAAATTTATGATAACCTAAATGATTTTCAGAGGAATATATTGATTATGGATTCAGAAAATGCAATGTTGTAAATTAATCCATTTATGAGTCCATAATAACCTAACAAATCCTAAGATTTTCTAAAACGTCATCAAATCAATCCTAATTTATCTAATTAACACTAAACTAAACCCAAAACATTGATGGAAACAACCTAAATCAAATCTCAAGATTTCTAAATTATTTCTCAAATTATTTTAATTATTACCATTCTGTATTAGAAAAAATTTAGGAAAGATATGAGATATCATAATTTTTATTTTCCAGTTCGGTAAATTGCGGCGTGAAGCTAGTTATATTGGATCCACTTGACGGCCCAATAGACAAATCATAGGCCCATATGTCTAGTGAATAATATTCCTAAAAAATATAATTTTAAGATGTCTCTCTCTGTCTTTACGTTTTCAGAGAATCAAAGTGTTTTCTTTTCTTCAACTGATGAAACAATTTCAACAAAAAAAAAAAAAAAAAAAAAAAAAAACTTCCCCAAAAAAAAAAAAAAAAAAAAAAAAAACGAAACTTCCTCGCTCGCGCTCAACTACAATCTGAGATCTACGAGATTCTGCTACAGATCAAGATCTCATCTATAAAGTATTCTTTTATTTGAAAACATAGCATCTGGTTGTCTCCCAGCAGATCGGAAGAAGAAGAAGAAGTAGTAGAAACCACAAAGTCGTTTTTGTTTCCTGCTTGATCTGGTTTCTGCAACTTGTTTGATTCTTGTTCTGTGACTCTTTGTTGACTCCAAGGTGAAGTTGCAGACTTTCTTTTGCCCTTTTGCTTTATTTAAGTCTCTGATTTGTATAATTTCTTTAGGGTTCTTGAGTTTTCTGCATAAGGTTTTAGATTAGGGTTTACGGGTTTTAAGCACAAGACTAAGTTTTGACTCAATTAACTTGCTGTTTCCTTTGTGTAGGCGATTTGTTTAGCTGCCTACTATTGATTTTGAATTCACTCTTTTCTCCTTACTTTATAAAAGATTTGGAGGTTTATAAATGTAGTGGTATGTTTTCCAGTATATGATCCTGTGTAGGGCTATGCCTGCTGTTTATGAATGTTTCCCTAATGCGAAGTAACAAGTGTCTACTTCCCTGAAATGTATAGGTTTTTAGATTACTTTGATGTGTAAATGTGGTCCCAAGAATCTTCCTTTCCAGAAAAAGCTTGGAATGTTTTCCTGCTGTTTAAGTTTGACTGTGTTTATAACTTAATTCTCATACTAGAAGTTTCCCTGTATTCAGGTTGCAGGAAAAGCAGAGGCTGCAGTTTATCTTTGGTCCATGTGTTGGTAGCATACGGGTATGAGTTGTTGTAAAGTGCCAGCTCTTATCCAAGCACAAGTTGAAGTAAGTTAGTTCAGAGCAACACAATCTTTGATTTCTGGATAGCCAGACCTTTTGAACAGATATTATCTGAGTTTGGCCGGCTTGTTGTGGGCTTAATGAAAAATTTGTTTACTGTAACAGATGGGGTCGGTTAATGAACTTGAGCACAAAAGCCTATTTAGACAAGAAGAAGATGCCACACAAACTAAAGAAGCTTGTTTAATGGAGCAAGGATCATTTTCTACAAGGCTTCCCCAACACAGGCCTAAAACGCCAAAGAACAGTGTGCTTCATAGCATAAAGATCGTGATTTTCTGTAATAAACTCAATCTATTATTACCTTTCGGTCCTCTAGCCATATTGGTACACTACATCATAGATAGTAAGGTAAATTATTACTAATAGTACTAGTTTCATTTCATGTCTAAGAGTTCAAAATCTTAAGATATATTCTTGCTGTGCTTCAGGGGTGGGTGTTCTTGCTGACCTTACTAGGCATTACACCATTGGCTGAACGTCTAGGATATGCCACAGAGTAAGCCCCGCTAGCACTTGTAGCACTGACTTCCATATCACCTTTCTTTTTGGGAGTCTCATGTGTAAGTTTTTTACTTCTTTGAACACAGGCAACTGGCTTGCTATACGGGTCCAACTGGTATGACTTTGTTCTTCTGAAACTGGTCGTTTTCTTTTTTCCTTTTGTTGTTTTGTGATATTTTCTTACGTATTATATATCTTTCACAGTTGGGGGCCTCCTAAATGCTACATTTGGGAATGTGACAGAGCTTATCATATCGATTTTCGCTTTGAAAAATGGAATGATTCGTGTTGTTCAGCTGACGTTACTAGGCTCGATTCTATCTAACATGTTGCTTGTACTTGGCTGTGCCTTCTTTTGCGGTGGACTAGTCTTTTACCAAAAAGACCAAGTCTTTGACAAAGTAGGAATCCTTATCCGCGTCATGATATTTTTCTTGGTATTTTTGACTGTATATCTGAGCCCTATACTTTTACAATCCAGGGAACTGCAACTGTTAATTCAGGATTGCTTTTGATGGCTGTCATGGGGATACTCTTCCCGGCTGTTCTTCACTACACGCATAGTGAGGTTCACGCAGGATCATCAGAGCTAGCCCTGTCAAGATTTAGCAGTTGCATAATGCTTATAGCTTATGCTGCTTACCTCTTTTTCCAGTTAAAGAGTCAATCTAATTCTTATATCGCTCTTGATGAGGTTTGTTGTGTGCCACCTGTGGTTGCCTCTTTATTCAAACATTGGATTTTATTTTTCAGTGTTTAATCCATAAAACCATTTACGAGAGCTGATTTCTCCTGGTTTACAGCTTTGCATTTTTATGTATATAAACCAACAAACATAAAACTATATGATTTGCTTAGCTCTGTTTAACCTGGACTTACCTTCTTGTTTTAATGCTGCAAATTCTAGGAAACGAATCAGAATGATGAGAATTCTGCTGAGGATGAAGATCCTGAGATTTCCATGTGGGAAGCAATCATTTGGCTCTCAATCTTGACTGCTTGGGTCTCTCTTCTTTCTGGCTATCTTGTTGATGCCATAGAGGTAATGCACGATCTTTTTCTGCATTTTATCATACAATAAAATATCTTATTAAAATCGTAATTTTAATATAGTTAACTTGGCCTTCATTCGATGGCCACAGAATCTGTCTACTGCTAAAATTTATTTATTGCAGTATTTTGCATGACAATCACCACAATATCGTAATATGAATGTACATCTATTCTAGGGTGCTTCAGCCTCGTGGAACATTCCAATTGCGTTTATAAGTGTCATCTTGCTTCCTATAGTCGGGAACGCAGCTGAACATGCAGGTGCCATCATGTTTGCCATGAAAGACAAGTTGGTAGGCATTCTTAACCAGTTACAACTTTAGGATATTGATTCCAAGCTAGCCTTGTCCTTGAGAGTGAGACACAACTTGACTTTTTCTCTTTTCGACAGGATCTGTCTTTGGGAGTGGCTATAGTGAGACACAACTTGACTTTTTCTCTTTTCGACAGGATCTGTCTTTGGGAGTGGCTATTGGGTCCTCGATCCAGATTTCCATGTTTGCGGTATGCACCACAATACATTGCAAAAACAGTAATATATCATATTTGGACAACAAGATCTGTTCAGTAATCTCTATTTCTACTTGATTATGATTAGGTCCCATTCTGCGTGGTGATTGGATGGATGATGGGTCAACAGATGGACCTTAACTTCCAGCTTTTTGAGACAGCGATGCTGTTCATCACCGTCATAGTAGTAGCTTTCTTCCTCCAGGTGGATAAATTGATAAAGGCTAAATCATTGTTTATATTGCAATAAAATTCCAAAACTTATTAACTGATGATCTCTGTTATGCTCACAGGAAGGGACATCAAATTACTTTAAAGGATTGATGCTCATTCTTTGTTATTTAATAGTAGCTGCCAGTTTCTTTGTACACGAAGATCCTCATCAAGGTTAGTTCACTTAAATGTCACATATTGAGCTTCTGTTTGCAATTTATCAAGTTATGGGTTGTTCTTGTTCCATGACAATGGGAATTATTGAAGAATTTTGTATCTTTTTTGCATTCAATAAGAGCGTTCTGGTGAATATTTTCACATGTCTTTATTTGTGTTGTTATGGTTAGATGCTATATAAATCCGGAGGAAGAATCTGGCGTGAAGCATAAAGGGTCAGAAATTTAAAGCTGGTGATCACACGAAGTGTTGAGGAGAGATGTTAAGATGTAAATCTGATTCTAAAGTGGTATCCACGAACTCGAATCTGTTAAACATGTTTGCTTGTTCGAACAAGTGAAGCTTATATATTCCCTTTTGGCTTTTTTTCCCTTGCGCCACAGAAATCAATATTTTTGGTGACTTAGAAGATGTGTTAAATTACAAACGATAATGTGAAACATTGAAGATTTGTTCTTGCTCTCAACTAAACAATTGCATATTGGAAAGAGTTGGTACCATTGTTTCAATTAATAGTTTTTCTGATCGACTGTTTTTTTTTTCTCTTTTTAATAATCTTGAGAGATCTGGTCGAGTTGGGCTCCTTTTTCCGACATAAATGCAACTTTATTTTCCGATGATCCATTATTTAGTTAACTATTCCTCTTTCATTCATCATCTCATATTTATTTTTCTCGTGTCCTAGCAAGTAAATAACCTTCTCTAATTTTCGTTGTGCGAATAAAAAACGAAACCAATCGTGGTGTAACTTTCATGTTATTCAAATCTATTGTGCACATAATTTAAAATCAATCAAAGGTGGAATTACAAAGGTGTTGTTTCCTTTAAACAGTAGTACTATTTTTATATTGTATTTTGACTAAACTCGCCCGATTCCTCGACACACATCAAGCGAAGTACGAGGAAGATGAAGATGTATCCGCCAAGATCTGCAATTGTAGCGTCAAAAAAATATCTCATTATTTCATCACCAAGAAAGACTCAACATTTCTGATTTCTCGATAAGTGAAGCATACATGTAGGAGGTTTAAGCACTTATAAAATGAAGGAAAAATGTAAACTCAGTCTCGTTACCTCAAGCTGATCTTCAGTGAAAGAGTCTTTCTGGATGTTCCACGTATCCGCATGGGTTCGCCTGAACTCAGCCACTGCTTTAGTCACAGTCGATTTTATGGGTGTAGGTTCACTTGCGAAACGAGCCAGTAACGTCACATGATCAGGCAACCAGCTGAAAAGTTTCAGATTGGTTAAAAATGTCTCAAGCTTGAACTCTGCACCATAAACTTTGACGTAAAGATGTTACCTGGGCATGTCATAAGGAACAGACAAAACTGAAGCTACCAAACCAAGAACTGCTCCATGCACCTCCGCAACAGACTTGGTTGAACTTGATTTCCTGAAACAATCCGATATGACTCTTATGTCATGTTTAAACAACATTAAAGACAAGATATGCAAATCACAACTGTGTTTTTATTGTTAATTGCGTTTTCACAAAAGAAAATATGCTTAAAAAGGAAGGAGAGGTGAACCTCCGGTTTCTTGTCTTTTGGATTGCATTTGCTTCTGCATAGGATCTATGACGAAAATCTGCAGCAAAATTTTCATCTCCTCCTTTCATTAAGCCAGCTAGAACTGCTGCAGCATGCTCTCGTACCTGAAGACCAGATAAAAAGCAACTAAGTATGAAGACACACACATTTGATCATAAGGTTGAATCATTCAAAACAACTCCAATGGACAACATAATCCTGATGTGTAGAAAAAAAAGAAGCTAAGAACTTGCCTCTACTTGGCTGTCAACAAGGAGCTTTTCCACGGTTTTCCAGATTTTCTGTTTCTCTTCATGAGTGAGGATGAAAGTATGCCTAGTAGAGAAGGTTATAATACGAAGACCTTTATTAGTCAACAATTCATTTAATAAGAAATCTTTATTTGTCAACAGTCACTTTGCTACATATACCATATTTGTAATCAACAGATATTACCTGTACATAAAAGTCCGCAGATATGTCAGAGTTGAAGATCTTATACGCCAGTTAGAGTCATCAGCCGAAGATAGAATGACTCCAATAACTTTCTGTAGATGACATTTTGGGAAAACTCTCCACTTCAGTAGCTCAAAAGCTGCTTTAGCCAATGTTGACAGATCTTTATGCGATGTTTCCTTCAATAGATGGAAATAATTCTTCAATAATTCCAATTCATGTAAAAGCAATTGAGAAGAAAGAAAGTTAATGGTTATACCTGTAAGGATATCACTGGATAGAGGAATCCCGCAATTACATCAACCAGATACGAAGCCCTCCCAGATTTGAAAGATTGGTTAATGAAATGGAATAGCTATACGTAGGATAAAAAAGAAGGAGATTAGTATCATATGTTTCTCAAGTGAAGGGATGAAAAAGAAAACTGAGACAGCCAGTACCGTCTCCATCCATTTAACATCATCTAGAGAATCGCCATTAGATTGAGCACTTTCCATCTCTACATCTGCTGAAGCGTCCAAGCTATCTGAGACGCTAGCTTGTTGAATGTTTTTAACAGCTTCAGATGCTCGTGCACTAATCACCTTGAACCAATTTTCCTCCTTAAGTTGGCTATCAAAATCTGTTCTCCCTTCTCCAGATGGATATTCTTGTTGATATGACATCCGCAGTCGAATGTTAGAGCATAATACTGAAAGAATTACACCGATAGCTTCCCTTATCTGATAATTGTCACACAAAACAAACAGTTTTTCTTGTTTTCAGAATTTGACTTCAACACTATATTATATAGCTTGTCAAAAGACAGTTAACTGCACGAAAACAAAAGGGGCAGAGATGTAGAATACAATAGATGAGTATGAGACGTCTTACTTGCGCCGAGGAATGGGACATGTTACAGATCAATTCATCAAGAAGCACAATATGCAGCTTCACTTCTGATATGGGCATCTTTGGTGGCGAAAGTTCTATTAGAGCAGCCGAAAGAAAAGCATACCGCTTTGCAACAACAGTGGTGGTCGCACTTGGTGGTAGTGGTGCCACTATACAGTCCAAAAGTTTTTGTCTCATGACAGGAATTTTGGTTCCTTGTTTCCCTTTTCCTGTAACAGCATAACGTATACAAGCAGCCCACTCTGGTATGGATTCTACTGATTGGCCAAGAATAACATTCTGCAACTGAACCATTATCCAGCTATCCCACTCACTGAGAAGACCGTTAACATCAGAATGCAGCACACCTGCTAATGCTTCAGCAGCGACACACTGTTTGGGTCTCTCCTTGGCATTACAAAACTCCTCTAATGGGCTTTTTAGTGCCAGCAACACAGGCACTCCACATTCTTGTGCTAATCGCTTGAAGATACGGGCAAAACTTGGGTAGAATATATCACTTCCTAACAAAGATATCCAACTAGGAGTTCTTGGCCATGAAGCCGAAAATTCGAAATAGAAACGAGTTATTGACTTGTCCGCCATGCTCTGGAAGGATGAACTCCCGTGATTTCTAGAGGAACTATCAGTGTCAGTGATATGGATATGAGAAAGACTTTCAAAAGTCTCCCTGAAGAATCCGTCTTCTTGAAAAATTTGGCTCAATGCTAAATCAAGAGACGAATTGGCATTTTCTTGTGAAGACACAGAAGGCTGATCCTTGCTTTGCATCTTATGAGGTGACTCTTTAAGTAGCGTATTTAAAGCTGAAATTGCCAGTATTCTCGTCTGAGGAAGTTGACTTTTCAAGTTTTTGAGGAAGTGGCCTGGAAAATAGTCAACATAATCTTAGTTAAGGAGCAACTCAAATAACATGAAGAGTTAGCCTTCCTATATATTCTACCAACAAAATATGTACCAGCAGTTTCATCAAGGATTTTAAAGGAGAAGCTTGGATCAATCCTAGAGGACATCGCTAACAGAAGCAGCACTCTGTTAGCCATCAAGTTGTACCTGGAATAAGTAAAAAAGCATAATGTCTCCACACCTTCGAAATTATGAATTTGAGAGTTGGGGAGCTATAAGTTTAACTAGGACTATGAACATGTTTGCCAATGAAAATAGGTTAACGGTAGGATAGATATACCGCCAATGCAAGCTAGAAGAATCAAAACTCATAGATCCAATCTGAGATACAAGATCCCCGGAAGTAGAACCCTCAACATGGCTTTCTAATGAGCGAAGTACGTTTCTAGACAGTCCCGCGAAGTGAATGTTATATTTAACAAAAAGCTGCAAATATGAAGAAAAATTAGCCAAGAACTGAAGAGAGAAGCCTTTATCTTTATTAACAAAGACTGGACCTTTACCTCAATGATTGCTTTTTGGGATTTCATAGATTCATGATGAGAGCTACAAACGATATAAAATATATTTCAATACCAAATTACAAGTATATTTGTCCATAAAAAGAGACGTCTTGTTTATCTTTAGAAGCGTAAAAAGGTTACCTTGAAAGAATCCCAATAAGAAAAGAGGAAAATGATTTTGGATCCTGGATTAGCAGAACAAATATTAGATTTTGCAACCGGATTTCAAGCAAAGAACAACTAACAGCAAAATGACTACCGTTGTCAAATGCTTCAGAACACTTTGTGAAGAGAGAATGGTACAAGAACCAAGTACTACATTCTCTTGTACATCTGGATTTCGCAAGTTCTCAGTAAGGGACAGAACACACTTGGACAGCAACGGCGGCCATCTCTTTAACAGTTTCAGCAAAGATTTTCCCGCAAGCCTGAACAACATCAGAGTTTTAAGCTGTACGGCTCAATTAATATATTGAAAGAAGGGTAAAGCCCTGTAGAGAATTCTACACACAAATTACTACAGAAAAGATTTGAGAGGAATGATTTCCCAAACCTGAAGACCTATAACCATTGACATGCATATTTTAACCATTGATGAACTCAAAAGTACTCACCCCCCAAACCTGAAGACCTATAACCATTGACATGCATATTTTAACCATTGATGAACTCAAAAGTACTCACCCTCGAACAGTCTCATAGTTGTGCAGACAGAGGGTCAAAAGATCATCAGCCAGAAGTGTCAAGGGTTCTGGTGGAGAGAAGTTTGCATTTGTACGAAACAGATGATAGGATGATTGTGATGACCTCCATGTGTTGTGCATGTACGCCTTGTCAATAAGTGCCCATCTAGGCCTGGAACACAAGAAGATTTGCAAGAAAATTAAAAATCAAGATGAGTATGTTTTTTATTAAGATAAAAGGGAGAATTACCTTCTCTTGCCATTAGAATGAAACTCAGTGATAAAGTTCGCTGGAGGCTCTACAATCGCAGCAGATTCCAGTTTCCAAGCCTGCCTGTGATTTGACCATTCATCATACTCCAAACTGCCTGCAAATATTTAAAAGACAAGTTTTACGAAGAGAAAAACATATGGTTAGTCATCAGAAAGAAAGCACCACAGAGACTTTCTGCAGTACCATAGTTTCCCAGAGCATCCATTATGCGGATTATCAATATCAGCAGGATGCTGTCATCTGACTTTTTCTCCAACAAGTATCTGCAAACATCACATACCAAATCACCACAAAACAATATTTTTAGTAGTGCCATAGGCTTTCTGGAGAGAAGTAAACAGAGCAGCTACTAAAAAACATTACTTGCAGGCTGCATGAATAGTTTCAGCAGCTTTTTCACGTATTTCAGCACTTCCAACAAATGAACCTGATGCTCCAGCTATAAAGAACGGCAGATCTTCAACCATATCATGTCTAGGTGATGGTCTGAAATCAGGTAGGCAAGACAAAACACCTTGCAGTGTAGAATCTATACGCAATAGAGTCACTTTAAGATGTGTTTTCTCATCTCCTGCACCACAAAATATCATCAATGAGGGAAGCACATGTAAACTATTTGGAGCAAGCAAATACAAACACCACACCTAATATCACCAACGCAAAATAGAAATGTCAGCCTTTAGCTTTAACACAAAATGTACATAAGAAACTGGTATACGATTGAAAAAATGAAAATATCCTTGAAATTAAACTGAAACGCACAAAGCTACAACTGGAATTACCTGCATCAGAGTGGATGTTTGATTGGCAAATACTCAAAAGATCATCTAACGCTGACCGAAGATGGAGGTCTAAGAGCTCATTGGCAAACTGAATTTCTTCTTTGGTGGGAACATGCCACCTGGAATGTGTTACCTTCTCATCCTTGGAAGAAGCTTTGGTGCTGATCCATTCTTCCAAAGTAGGAGCAGCTGGGTGACGAGACAAACATCTTACAAGAGCAGACAATTTTTTTTTAGTTAAAGTAAAGGGGAGAAAACGCCAAAATATTGATAAACATTCTCGAGCTATACGCACTTGTATTGATCAATGGGATAGTAAAGAATCAGACTTCCGAGGAGAGATCGAAGAAGATGATCGCCAGCTCCATTAACCTTTTCATCAGGTAACCATCACATTATTAAACAAGCCGAATAAACGTACACACTAGAGTATGGTACACAAAAGACAAGTGTAGCCATCACAAAAGAGTTATAGTATATAAAGACAGATCTGAGTCCGTAGATGAAATTTCAGGAAAAAATATTATACCTTCCAAGATGAGGAATTAAATGCGGATGAGATAGCTTCGGTCAAATGACTTTTGTACCGAAGAAGTGAGCTTCCTCCGTAGGTGATGGCAACTGACAATACTTTCAGCTGATAATCTATAGCTGCTTCAAGCGCTGGAGACAGTGTGTGTTTTTGTTTCTTAAAAAGTGTGATAGAAACAAAAAAAGGTTATTTACTTTGCAAATTGAAGAGAATGCATAAACGTCAAACAAAAATATCAGCGAGCACCTTATTGGAAACAAAGGTCTCTGCACTTCCTGTTCCTACGTACCCAGTGACAGGGATTTCTTTCAAAGAAGATATAACAGAAAGGAGCATTGGCTCAACAATTTGAGCAACTGCTTCTTCGGGGTTTGAATGAATACATGCACAACAAAGTAGCCCAACCTCAGCAATTGCACCAGGAAGGATATTTGTCTGAACAAACTTTGATATCTTTTTCAAGACCTGTTAGAGATGTAAGAAAACAAGCAATCAAACTTCTCTTCCACCGAAAAATATAAGGAGTTTCTAGAGTAACAGCGCAAGCCAACCTGGTTATATAGAGATCCAGATAGTCTTCCAAGTAGGATTTCAAGCATGCAATAGTAATAAGGACCATCCTCAACCAAAAACGTTCCTGATGTTGCAGATGCACTTAGGCCTTCATTTCTGCAGCGTCAGAAAACCTTAATGTAAGTAATAATAGATGAGAGGGAAATCAAACGTTATATAACAAAGAACAAGAAATCACAATCATGAAGCAGGGTTGTATTAAATCCTGACTGAACCACATTACTCACATAACACTGTTGGGTTCCAAATGCTGTAGCAAAGCAATTAAACGACAAAAAAATTCATCCAGCCACTCAGAGAAGGTAGCCATAGTCATAAATGATAAGTCATCAGAAGTATCGTCCAATACAGCCATCTGCAAGGATAAAACCGGGTAAAGAAACAAGTCTTTTGAAAAGCGAATGTTTAAAATATTTGAATGGTAAGTAGCTTACATTGGAAAATATGGAGCCAATCAGTTGCATAGTTGCCAAGGTTTTAGGGGGGTCATTGGCATCCATACCAAGCAATGCATTTGATAGAGAAATCCCAATAAGATCAAGAAACATCCTATCATCCACATCACCACCAAGATCTTGTGCTTTAGCAGTTGACATTGATGACTGCAGGATTGACCGGCCAGCAAATGCTACGGACATCATAGCAGTCTTCAACTGGTGGGTGGCAGTTGTCTGACTATACATAAACAGTTGTTACGAAGTTAATTGATAGAAGATAACTTTCATTTTGACAGAACTAGATATAGTAAAACAAGGATACAGAAGTCTGTAAGATAAAGAGGTGAACAAAAACTACAAACCGTTTCCAAAGCCAAATGGAATCTAGACGCCACAAAAGGAAGGACCAAAGAGGGTTCCACATAAGATAACTTGGATATCGCTGCAGAAACTGTCTCGGAAAGATGTTCATTCTTGCTGTATTGACCACGATCAATCAACTTCAACACCACGTCAACAAAAACTATCCTTTCCGGCTTTCCTAAACAGACTGCTGACAGACTGTCTGGTTCCCTGTAGGATTATGATTTAATCAAGAGACTGCCAATATGATCAAATGCATTAAAAGTGTTGATATTGCTAGTTTCTTACTTCTGCTCACGCTGTAAGCGCTTTTGGAATGCTGTCACCAGGTGGAACAAAAAGCGTTCCAAGGAATAAGTCCAACGGCCACCATTAGACGGATGATAATATCTACATTTAAACAGTAGAGAAGCAGTAAGTAGAACAGTCGTAATTTGCAGTTTGAGAAATAAATAAACAAAAGGGCGTTATTGGTTCAAGTAAACAAACTGTTCTAAGAGGTTGACAAATTTTTTGAACTGCTCATTTGCCGAAAATCCAGGTTTCAGAAAATATACCTGAAACAGACGTCAGAATATCCACCCCATGAAGATATCGTAAGCAGATATAGCAGACCAATGCGGTAAAATGAAAATGCAAAACAACTTACAATAGATTGGGCAATTGACTTTGATGGAGTAGTAGTCCTGTTAGAGAACAAGAATCTTGTGTTTCTGGGAACATCAATTGGAAAAGGATATGATCCACTTCCATTTGCAACAGGTACCTAAAAGTGAATAAAATAAGAATCCGTGTATGGAGGAAAAGGTAATACAGATTACAGAATATGGGAGACGACAAAGTGCAAGACAGAAGCATCTAAATCTTAATTAATTTTGCCATCTCTACATCCCAACTACTTTTCAAGCATGCCATTTTCTCTTTTCCAATTCAGCTATACAGACAATTGTGAGAACAAGATTAGATTATTTTTCTCCCAAATAAATTGAGGTCCATATCTGTTGACATTAGGCTGGAACTCTAAAGACTAGGAAAACTTCACTCACCTCAAACATATTCAAGAATCTACTGAAAAGCATGGGCAAGTAGGACTCCCAGTCAATAAAGCTGCAGTTTTTTATCACACGAGCTAGCACAGTTGTCCACTGACTATTCCAAAATTGACAATTTGGTATGGAATCCCAGAGCACTAGAAAGTCTTTTATCCATTTTCTACAAGGTCAGAAGAGAGAGATGAATTAACTCGTCTGTTAGAATGCGAAAAATCCAGAGATATCACAGGTCACCAAAGAATTTTTGTCCTTACTCAGAGAAGAAATCCTGATTTTCGGGGTTTGTAGGAAGGAACAATCTCACAAAGCCAGAGCCATCAAACGAGGAATTATGCCAAGGGTTCTCCAACAGAGACCTGAATGTGGGGAGAAGAAAAAGGTGAGTACAGCTGCAGCGTCTAATAGACTAATTACAGCCAGCAATCTAGGTACACATGGTCGTAAAGGGACAACGACGGTGTAACTCAAATATCATAATTTCTGTAATGATTCACTGAGAAGCTTGAATTAATCATCTGCCCCAACTAGTGAAGTCACAACTCTCGACTTCCCCGGAACTGCAATCTTTACTAAGCGAAGACAGGTATTCTAATAGTAGTAGTTTGATATGATGTCTTTATGGATTGATTCACACAGACTCATGTGCCATCACATGGGCGCATAGTATACATGACCAACTGGTGAGAAATATGATGACCATAGCGAAAAATTTGCAACCTCATAAGAGATCACGTATGATGAACATGATGCTTCGGATAGTGCTTTCCCCTTTTCCCAACTCTTTGTACATTGAAGCAATAATGAGTGTGCTTTCAGATATAGAAATCAAAGCTAGCACAGACAGGATCATAACAGTGTCGTAAATATGCTCTTGACAATACTACATACACTAACACGTTTGTAGAAGCAATAACACTACCATGATGAATCTAAAGATCCCGTGTCAACAACTTACATAAATTCAGACCATATCTCTGATGCAGCCCCTTGTGGAAAAAATCTCCTGCAGGAACGAATGAGAGAAGTAACAGCCTCAAAGTGTCGTTGTCGCAACCTCCAACCTTCAGGACCCGGGCTCCTTCAGATGATACAGGTTAAAACATTACTCATGAAACAAAACCAAGACATCCAAAAAGGAGCTAGTATACGAGCCTGCCAGATATTCAAAGAGGACTAACCTGCTGAAATGTGCATGAATCAAGGTATCATAAAAGGGCCTCCATGGAACTTTCAAAGACAGCTTCTTATGATACTTGTTGATCAGTCTGACTAAAACATTACCCCATCTAACCTATTGTACCAGAACCAATCACACAAAAGGTAAGTATAATAAAGTGAAAAGGGCAAACGATAAATGTGGAAACGGAAGGTAACTGGAGTTTTTTCTGGTATTAATTTTCGAACCTGTGCATACAACTTATTCTCAGATGAACGAAAAATTTGTAAGCCAATTTCTACGAGTTCACTAACATCTTCAACGGATAATTCACTTTTAGCTCTAACAAAGCTGCAAAATTAAAAGAGAAACGTCATCAGACCACAATAGCCAAGTGCAGCATCATAAGAACCAAGTATGCCCAAATTACAAAGTTAAATACAACATGATGCAAGTAACTGTACAAACAATACCAGCCACATCGAGGCTACTAGATAATCAAAAATCCACAGGAATCAGTCATTAAAATCATTTCAGACAAACATATTGCATAATTATAACTTAGTCATACTCGTGTATCGCGAACACCCAAAACCCCTACAAATAATTTCAATATACTAACTCAATTCTAGACTCAGCTAACCTTCTCTTAAATTCACCATCCACCTCTTCAAAATCGCAATTAGAAGCAAGCAATTCGAATGAAAAAAAAAAAAAAAAAATAAAAAAAAAAAAAAAAAAAAAAATCGGTTTTTGAAATCAAACCACAAAATCAAAGACTCACAGGTCAATAACGGAGATCCATTTAAGAGTAGCGTAAACAGACTCTGGATCATCAGGTCGGTACAACTCTTTAACACATCTCACAACACGAGCAAATGACTCTTTCTCCTTCTTCGTCTCCTCCGCTACAGGCGGTGGTAACCATTCATTGTACATATGCATATCTTCTTTTCAGTCTCCGTCTTCAATTTTCAGCAAATTGATGTGGTTTCTACCTTCTACGAAGCTGAATTTAAAGGCTAGCTTTGCTTTCTCAGTAATTTTTCTCTCTTGTTTCTTTCCAAGCAAGAAAAATATCAGGAAAAGGACAACAACAGACGATATAAGTGAAACAACTTGACGAAAAAATAAATATATATGTAATAAAATATCGTATTGACTTAACCGTTGACAAGTTACCGGGAACAGGCGCGGCAGGTTAATTACCATTAACCGAAACCGAGTAATGATATAGTGTTTCAAATTAGTCCCTTAAGTTTTGATTATTTTGGGAAATCTGTCTTTTGATTTAACAGTTACGAAATACTTTTTGAAGATCGAACGCATTGAATTGAATTGTGTTTTAATTATGAGTATGCGGTGGAGACACATGCGTATATGGATATTTTGTTGTCAACAGGTGGAATTTGATGCAGCTATTGTTCATCGAGTCTAAAAAATATATGACGACATTCACACTGCATTTTCTTTTTTGGTTAGGTCGGGGTTGTGATAAGATTTCACGTTGTAAAATATGACTATAAAGTCAATAAATGATACTTTGACAAAAAATAAATAAATAAATAAATAAATAAATAAATGATAAATTATCACTGAAATTTTCAACCGAAGTTTGTTTTGTTATTATTGAGTAATATGTGTATGAATCATTTAACAACAAGTCGTTGTAGTATAGTGGTAAGTATTCCCGCCTGTCACGCGGGTGACCCGGGTTCGATCCCCGGCTAGTATAGTGGTAAGTATTCCCGCCTGTCACGCGGGTGACCCGGGTTCGATCCCCGGCAACGGCGCAGCTTTCTGCTTTTTATGTTGATGGGCCGCTTTTGTGGTTTTCCAGTTTTAAAAGCCCATTTATATTAACATGTAGTCAATATTATTAGTCATACTCATATATCAATAATTCAGCAAGGCCCAAAACAATTGAGATTATTATTAATTTCACCATTATATATTCAGAATTTATCAAATAAAATAAAAAATAAATACGAATTATTTTTATTTCGTACATACTAATCTTCATGATTTTATAAAATGAACGATAAATTCTGATTGAATGATTATAATTTTATATGTATAAAGAAAAAAGATGTAAGAAATATTGATGATCTGCTTTAATTTGGTTGTGTTTTAAACCTGAATCTGATATTAACTTACTTTTGAACCTTTTGTTGCTTTGATGCCAGTAATTATCTCTAAAACTCCTTTGTATTTTCTTGTTCTAATTAATTTAATCGTCACAATTTTTTTTTATAAAATATTGGTTAAGAAATCTAAATAATATGTAAATTTATTATAATATTTATTTAATACTGGATATTATAGATCCATGCCATGCGCATGGAATTTTTCATTTTTCGTTACTTAAATTAATTATCAACTATTTTCTCAATCAACTAAATTAATTATAATATTTATATTTTTCTACATAAAATAATATAATTAAATTATTTTTTCTCTAAAACTCTTAAAAAATATATATATATTTAACTAAACATCATAGGCATACCCTTGCAAAGAGTTCATGAGGATATTGTCAATGCAGTGGCTGGTAAAATTGGTGACGTTGAACAAGTAATCCTACATGGTAAAAATCCGAAGTCTAAGGAGTATGTTAGAGCTCAACTTTGGCTTTCAACAGATGCGCCACTAAAGTTTCAACTGCCATTTAAAACGCCAAAGGGTGATGCTTTCACAGTAGACTTCTCTTACGACAAAATCTCAAACTTTTGTCATGGCTGCAAACGTATTACACACAACATTTACAAGTGTCCATATAAGCAAAACACTTCGAATTGCTATGAAGAAAGAACGCCACCAGCCATCCTGCAACAGGATATCGCGAGAAATAAAAAATCTTTGGAACCAAAAAACCAGATAAAAAATCCAAAGACCACAACTCGAGGAAGAGGAAGACCGGCACGTACTCAAACTGACAAGGAACAGGATACGGTCTTCAATAGGTTGGGAAAGAATAAACAAACTCAACAGGAGTGGAGGATTAAAGAGACCAATTTGGAGAACACAATGGAAGTCACTTACAATAACCAACATCGAGAAGCAGGATCTTTAAACCTTACACGCAACCAGCAATCAATAGGCACTGAGGAAGGAGAGATGATATTAAGATCTGGAAAAAAGGTTATATCGCCACATACTCAAAACAGAGCATCGAGCTCTCTGTTTCCTCCAAGCCTTGAGCACAGGTTGAAACATAATGCTCTTGAATAAGGAGAATTGGTCCTTAGTTCTGGGAAAAGGATTACATCACCAAATTTGGAACAAGGAGACAAGATATTAAGCTCGGGAATCAGATTTTCTCCAGCAGAGAAAAATAACCCAAGCTCTATGTTTCGCTTCACTTCAACTTGGAAAAGACGGGTGCCAGCTAAACGGAAACACCGATCAAGTGCCGACAAGAATGCTGTGCGCAAACGAACTAGAACGGCTCAGGATCAGAATGCTAACAACTCACAAAGCTTTGAAGAGCAAGAGCCAATAACACCACTGCAATTGAAGACATCTCATGTTGATAGGTTAGCGGTTAGCCATAAACCGCATAGGTCGATATGATTGCAACCTGTTGGAACTGCCATGGATTGGGGAATAACCTGGTCGTTCGACACCTAAAGGATATACTTAGTCAGTATCATCCTCAGGTAATATTCCTCAGTGAGACCAAAAGAAAACGAGCTTATATGGAGAATCTTTGTGAAGATATTGGGTTTTATGATCTATGAACGGTGGAACCACAAGGCTTAAGTGGTGGTTTAGCCCTTCTCTGGAAAAAGGAGGTCTCGTTTTCCATTCTTTCATCTAATGAACATTGGATTGATGCACAAATTACTTGGCAAGATCATATCTTTTTTTTTACGGGGATATACGGCGAGCCAGTATCTACTGAAAGAGATGAAGTTTGGAAAGCTATTATTCGACTAGGAGAGGATCGGGATAGTGCTTGGATCCTAATAGGGGATTTTAATGAACTCTTAAGCAATTATGAGAAGCGAGGAGGAAGAATCTGATCTAAGAGCTCTTTTTACGCTTTTTGCAATGTACTTGTCAAATGTGATCTAATTGAGTTGCAACATGATGGCAATCCTTTCTCTTGGTTTGGGTCTAGGGGAGGATAGCTTGTTCACTGCAAAATCGATCGTGTATTAGCAAATCCAGCTTGGCTTAATAAATTTCCAAATGCTATTTTCGAATACATACCAAGGATTGGTTCCGATCACAGTCCCATTGATATACGAATATTTGTCCCATTTTTAGGTAGTTTTTCGGTGTTTTTTAGAATAGTTTTATTTCTTTTCCTTTTTCTTTTATAACTTT
>CM071721.1:261400-285144 GCA_036630335.1 Physaria fendleri | reverse complement strand
CAGTGAGGCCTTGGAACCATACTTCAAAGGATAAGAGTGTGTTGTCACAATTACCTGCAACCTCTGTAGTAAAGTACCACAAGTAATTTCTCCAAGAAGAGGATTTTCAGCTTCTGTCACTGCCATTAATGTGAAATCAAAAAGCTTCCTGCAGAAAAGAGAAACACCGAACATTTTTGGTGAAGATCCAAACTAAGAAAGCGCTAAAGTAAACAAAAGTTGCAATTTTTCCTAAAACCAGTTGAATCAGAAACAGCATTGACTTCAGAACAAAACCTTTATTATATCAAAAAGACCTAAAAAAGCAAGAATGGTGAAGCTAGAAGCACAAACAAAGCTCGAAAGTATCTTCACAGAAACCGAACATTGTCTGGTAATAATAAAAAGAAGGAAAGAACTCAACAGTCAGTCAATAGAGTCCAATGCCATGAAACTAATAGAATCAAACAGTAGAAGATGCTTTCTTACCTTAACCAATATTGGATCTTAGGGTTTATCTGGTTTTTATCCTACTGCTTCTTTTTAGATCTGAAGCTTCCGATGAATAGTCAGTGTGTGAGAGTAAGAAAAAGAACTTGGGAAATAGAGAAATTTCTAAAACTATGGTTATGGAGTTTGGGAAATGGGAAAAAGTGGGACCCACTTTACGGAACTCAATAATTAATAAACAACACAACAAAAAAAGTAAGAGACCCTCAAATTTCGGGTTATTTACAGATCTGACCACTGTTCACAAAACCTCGTTGACTCATTTCAATGTTCATATATTGCGATTTGTTAAGGCCTTATGGGCTTAAATAACAGATCCAGCCCAAATAGTGACAGGACACGTGGCGAACAGAACTCATTTGAAACACAATACTAACAAAAATGTTTTTTTTTTTTTTTTTTTGTTTTTTTTTTTTTTTTTTTGAAACATACTAACAAAAATGTTCAACTACTAATCTCTATTAGGCTATTAGTTGCAATACTTAATAAAACAAAATTTAATGGACTATTAGTTATATAGGTAGAGTAGATTTGACTTCATTAGAATACAAGAATAACAAAATTAAAGTTCAACTACTCATCTATATCACAACAACTATACTACGAATTACAACTTTAAATGCTAATACAAGTTTACTAGTAGTCTTTATTTAAATCCAAAAAAGTTACTAGATACGCCAATGTTACTTTATCGGTAATGTCACATTTGGCACATGAGAATGACACTTTATGTGTCGTTGCAACTAACCAAAACTATGGTTGAACTAAAAAGCCCCAAAACGTGCGACACAGTTTACAAGTTATCTCATATAATCATATGAAACTTCATTGTTACTTCCGAGAGTTATAAGCTTTGCTTGACAAATGTATAGTCTCTTGTCTGAACAAGAAGAGAGCGTAGAGCTTTGCTCGTGAATCCTGTAAATAAGAGAAGATGCGTTATATATGTGAAGCTTGTAAGAGTATGAATCCTTCTACTTTAAGTTATTCTGACTTTTCTCTGTTGTTTAAGTAACCTTCAACTATTTGATGAAACTCTCAGCTCATTACTCATCTCAACTAACTATTCTGTGTCCAAAAACACACTTAAATACCTCTTTTTCTGGCAGAGTATACAATAAGTATCATCTAACAAAGGACTAGGCTATTAAGTACACGAGCCCACTTAAATACCTCTCTTTCTCATACTTAATGCTTGCTCCATTTGTTATTCTTACTCACTTGTGTGGTTCTTGTTTGCAGAAGGGACATAAAAGTTGAAAATTAATGCTTGCTCCATTTGTTATTCTTACTCACTTGTGTGGTTCTTGTTTGCAGAAGGGACATAAAAGTTGAAAACTTGGGTAAAAGCATGTTGCTAAGAAGAGCTCTCTCGTTTTTGTTACTCGCAGCTCAGTTCTTGGTGCAGATACCTGAGACATCTGGGAAAGTTCCTGCATTTATCGTATTTGGGGACTCAACTGTGGATGCAGGTAACAACAACCAGATTTCTACGGTTCTAAAGAGCAATTTTCATCCGTATGGCCGGGATTACTATGACGGCAAAGCCACTGGGAGATTCTCAAATGGTCGCATTGCACCTGATTTCATTTCTGAAGGTTTTGGACTTAAGAACGCAGTCCCTGCGTACCTAGATCCAGCTTACAACATCTCAGACTTTGCCACAGGTGTCTGTTTCGCTTCAGCTGGAACCGGTTTAGACAATGCAACCTCTTCTGTGTTAGTAAGTCAAGCATAGTTACATAGTTACATATCTTAAAACATATATATTCTACTGTAGTCAATTCAGATTTCATACTTCTCACTAAGCTCTAAACTGACATGGTTTTTTAAAAATGCCATCGACTTCTAAAGTCTGTGATACCTCTTTGGAAAGAAGTTGAGTACTATAAAGAATATCAGACAAGGCTAAGAAGCTACTTAGGTGAAGAGAAAGCTAATGAGATCATTAGTGAATCAGTTTACCTGATTAGTATTGGAACCAACGATTTCTTGGAGAATTATTATCTTACTCCTCGCAAGTTACGGAAGTACTCTGTGAATGAATACCAAAACTTCCTGATAGGAATTGCAGGAGACTTCGTGACAGATTGAATACCAAAACTTCCTGATAGGAATTGCAGGAGACTTCGTGACAGATATTTACAGACTCGGAGCTCCATATATTCTTTTCTGTAAGCTTCTTATTATCAGTCATATCAAGCTTCTAGAGTCTTGTAAAAGAACAAGCTTCTTATTATCAGTCATATCAAGCTTCTAGAGTCTTGTAAAAGAACCAGTTTTTTTACTTAATGTTAATGTAACTACATAAAGTCATAAAGATGCTACTGTGATGTTTTGAAGATTGATCAGAGCAAACTGTTAAACAATAATGCAGAAATAGAACCTAAGCCAAAATTCAATCATGGCTGAGTTGTATCCCCTCCCTTCCATTGTTGAGTTCAACAGAATATTTACTGCTATTGCAAGATGAAGAGGTATGATGTTATCATCACTCTCTGGAATTGTTTTGAAAATACAGAATTTTGTAAACTTCACCTGATCTTTATACCTGCAACGTTTTGGTGAATTGCTTCTGCTGCTGCTTACAACCATCTTAAGCTGTATCTCATTTTGGGAAAATGATGTAATGGCTAGCTCGCTGGTCAATGGATTCAGTTCAATAGCAGAATTCCAAAGTGCAGCTGGATGCTAGGAGATGAGCTACTTTGAAGACAGAATGAACCCTTACACTTGTTCAGATGCAAGCTTTGCGACTCACCATATGTAGCTCATACCAAAAATATGTTTCCTTAACATGCTACATTCTTTCTTCTGCTAATTTAATCTGTTTTTCTGTTGTATTTCTTACAAATGTCCACCAATGATAGCTCAGGTTGCTTTAATCATGTTTCCAGGATGTTGAAACAGTACCAATATTTCACAATATTTGTGGAAGTGATTCTACTTAAGATGCTATTTTGATGTTATAAAAACGAATCAGATAAAAGATCGAGAAGGAGAAACTGCTTGCATAAGAAATCAGCAATGGAATTGAAACCAGAAAGACAATTTGTATTCAACTATTGGAACTTAGAAGAATCATATCTCTTAAAGCATCAAAGAACAGAGAGAAACATCTTGTGAACAAATAAACTACTCCAAAGAAGCCAATATTGAAATCTATTACATTACCTGAAATTCTACTTTGGTTCTTTGGGGAAATGCAACTTGATAAGAGAAGGAAGCTCGAATAGCTCCACTCGTTGCTTTCCGAGCAAAATGCTCTTCAGCTTCTCATCACAATTCACCACATTCTTGTTCTTAGGATCCTTTAAGAAACAAAAGCAATCAGTCAATGATACAGAAGAATTAAAACGTCTTTACCTAATAACTATATGATGCCATGTTGTAACCTGGAGATTGTTGGTCTTGATATACGACCAGAGCAGAATTCCAAAGTGCAGCTGGATGCTAGGAGATGAGCTACTTTGAAGACAGAATGAACCCTTACACTTGTTCAGATGCAAGCTTTGCGACTCACCATATGTAGCTCATACCAAAAATATGTTTCCTTAACATGCTACATTCTTTCTTCTGCTAATTTAATCTGTTTTTCTGTTGTATTTCTTACAAATGTCCACCAATGATAGCTCAGGTTGCTTTAATCATGTTTCCAGGATGTTGAAACAGTACCAATATTTCACAATATTTGTGGAAGTGATTCTACTTAAGATGCTATTTTGATGTTATAAAAACGAATCAGATAAAAGATCGAGAAGGAGAAACTGCTTGCATAAGAAATCAGCAATGGAATTGAAACCAGAAAGACAATTTGTATTCAACTATTGGAACTTAGAAGAATCATATCTCTTAAAGCATCAAAGAACAGAGAGAAACATCTTGTGAACAAATAAACTACTCCAAAGAAGCCAATATTGAAATCTATTACATTACCTGAAATTCTACTTTGGTTCTTTGGGGAAATGCAACTTGATAAGAGAAGGAAGCTCGAATAGCTCCACTCGTTGCTTTCCGAGCAAAATGCTCTTCAGCTTCTCATCACAATTCACCACATTCTTGTTCTTAGGATCCTTTAAGAAACAAAAGCAATCAGTCAATGATACAGAAGAATTAAAACGTCTTTACCTAATAACTATATGATGCCATGTTGTAACCTGGAGATTGTTGGTCTTGATATACGACCAGACACGCATGAAACAACCCAGACGGGAAATCTGAGATTGACCAACGAACTCACGTAGAGTAGATGGAAGATTCACCAGGTCAATCAAATTACCAAGCTTCTTTGGATTATCAGTTATCGCCTTCTTCAACTTCTGTGGCAGCATCTTGATTCTCAACCCACGAGTACGTCAACACCTAATCAAACGAGAAATTTAACTATCGTTGGGAAAGCCAAAAAAAGAAAAAAAAACACACGTTCGTTACTACTAGCCTCTTTGGGATATTTGATCGAACATGTGGCGTGCAAATTGAATAAACCCACATACCAGTTCAACAGAGCGACAAGTCAACGCAAGTCACCTAAAGCTTTTGAACCGCAATAGCGGCGACTTTAAAGCTGCGACCTTGTAGGTATTCTCGCGTTCAAGCTCGAGATAGAAAGTTGAAAAAAAGAAAAAGCCAAAGGTTTTAACTTTTAAGAACAGACTTGTACCTTCTAGCCAAGTAAGAGAGTTATTATGGGCAACGTGTGTTTTGGGCTACTTGTGTTTAGGCGCAAGTGCAAATTGCAATAATTTAGATCAACAATTAGAAGAAAGAAGAAGCTTTTTACAATCACAACAATGGCGGAGAAGTTTCCATATCTCAAACTTCTCCCTCTTCTTTCTCTGCTTCTCCACCTCCCTTTCTCATACTGTAACATACCTCTCTTAGGCGCAAGTGCAAATTGCAATAATTTAGATCAACAATTAGAAGAAAGAAGAAGCTTTTTACAATCACAACAATGGCGGAGAAGTTTCCATATCTCAAACTTCTCCCTCTTCTTTCTCTGCTTCTCCACCTCCCTTTCTCATACTGTAACATACCTCTCTTCTCTGCTTCTCCACCTCCCTTTCTCATACTGTAACATACCTCTCGGCTCTGTTCTTTACGCCTCCGGTTCAAACCAGAACTGGCCATCTCCCAGTTCAACTTTCACTGCCTCCTTTGTTCCAGCTTCCTCATCTCCCAATTCATTTAAATTCTCCATTTCTTTCGCCGGCACAGTTCCGATCTGGTCAGCAATCTCCCAATTCATTTAAATTCTCCATTTCTTTCGCCGGCACAGTTCCGATCTGGTCAGCAGGAGCAGCCGTTGACTCAGGAGGATCGATTCGTCTTCTCAACTCCGGCTCTCTCCGCCTTACCAATGGCTCTGGCACCACCGTGTGGGATTCCGGTACGGATAGGCTAGGTGTTACTTCCGGTTCGATTAGAGATTCCGGTGAGCTTGTTCTACTTAACAACCGAAGCGTTCCGGTTTGGTCTTCTTTCGATAACCCGACGGATACAATCGTCCAATCGCAGAACTTCACTGTTGGTAAGATTCTCCGATCTGGTCTTTACTCGTTTCAGTTAGAGAAAAATGGGAATTTAACTCTTAGGTGGAACACTAGCACGATTTACTGGAATCATGGACTCAATTCTTCAATCAGCTCGAATTTATCGTCTCCGAGCTTAGAATTACAGATCAATGGAGTTGTGTCGATCTTTGATTTAAATCTTCGTGGTTTAGTTAACACTGTTTACAGTGGAGATTACGGTGATAGCAGCGATACGTTTAGGTTCTTGAAGTTGGACGATGATGGGAATATGAGCGATACGTTTAGGTTCTTGAAGTTGGACGATGATGGGAATATGAGAATCTACAGTTCTATGAGTAAAAACAGTGGACCCGTGACGGCTCATTGGTCTGCTCTTGATCAGTGCCTTGTCTATGGATTTTGCGGAAACTTGGGGATATGTAGTTACAATGGTACTAATCCGATTTGTTCGTGTCCGTCTCTTAACTTTGAGTTTGTTGATGGGAATGATAGAAGAAAGGGATGCAGGAGAAAAACAGAGCTAAGTGAGTGCTCTGGCAGCACAACCATGCTTGATTTGGCTAACACAAGGTTATTTACATACGAAAACGATCCGTTCTCAAGAATTTTCTTTGCTGGTAGTTCGCCTTGTAGAGGTAATTGTCTTAATAGCCCTACCTGTCTTGCTTCTGTATCGATGTCTGATGGGTCAGGCAATTGTTGGCAAAAACATTCTGGTTCCTTCTTTACTGGGTACCAGAGGCCATCAGTTTCGAGTACTTCTTATGTTAAAGTGTGTGGCCCAGTGGTGCCTAACAAACCGTTTATTGCAACAAACGTTGAGGGTAACAACTCAAAAGTCCATTTGTGGATTGTAGTAGTTGCTGTAATAGCTGGACTTCTTAGTTTGGTTGCCGTAGAGGTAGGTCTCTGGTGGTGGTGCTGTAGACAGAATCCTCGGTTTGGAACTTTATCATCTCACTACAGTTTGCTTGAGTACGCTTCGGGTGCACCTGTGCAGTTTACGTATAAGGAGCTGCAGCATTGCACCAAAAATTTCAAAGAGAAACTGGGAGCTGGAGGGTTTGGAACTGTGTATAGAGGTCTGCTCACAAATAGAACTGTTGTTGCAGTGAAGCAACTAGAAGGAATAGAGCAAGGAGAGAAGCAGTTTAGGATGGAGGTTGCAACCATCAGCAGTACACACCATCTGAATCTAGTCAGATTGATCGGGTCACCTAAAGCTTTTGAACCGCAATAGCGGCGACTTTAAAGCTGGGACCTTGTTAGGTATTCTCGCGTTCAAGCTCGAGATAGAAAGTTGAAAAAAGAGAAAAGCCAAAGGTTTTAACTTTTAATTGTACCTTCTTGCCAAGTAAGAGAGTTATTATGGGCAACGTGTGTTCTGGGTTACTTGTGACTTGATTATTAGGCGCAAGTGCAACTTGCAATAATTTAGATCAACAATTGGAGGAAAGAAGAAGCTTTTTACAATCACAACAATGGCGGAGAAGTCTCCATATCTCAAACTTCTCCCTTTTCTTTTTCTGCTTCTCCACCTTCCTTTCTCATCCTGTAACATACCTCTCGGCTCTGTTCTTTACGCCTCCGGTTCCAACCAGAATTGGCCATCTCCCAGTTCAACTTTCTCTGCCTCCTTTGTTCCAGCTTCTTCATCTCCCAATTCATTTATATTCTCCATTTCTTTCGCCGGCACCGTTCCGATCTGGTCAGCAGGAGTAGCCGTTGACTCAGGAGGATCGATTCGTCTTCTCAACTCCGGCTCTCTCCGCCTTACCAATGGAGCCGTTGACTCAGGAGGATCGATTCGTCTTCTCAACTCCGGCTCTCTCCGCCTTACCAATGGCTCTGGCACCACCGTGTGGGATTCCGGTACGGATAGGCTAGGTGTTACTTCCGGTTCGATTAGAGATTCCGGTGAGTTTGTTCTACTTAACAACCGAAGCGTTCCGGTTTGGTCTTCCTTCGATAACCCGACGGATACAATCGTCCAATCGCAGAACTTCACAGTTGGTAAGGTTCTCCGATCTGGTCTCTACTCGTTTCAGTTAGAGAAAAATGGGAATCTAACTCTTAGGTGGAACACTAGCACGATTTACTGGAATCATGGACTCAATTCTTCAATCAGCTCGAATTTATCGTCTCCTAGCTTAGAATTACAGATCAATGGAGTTGTGTCGATCTTTGATTTAAATCTTCGTGGTGTAGTTAACACTGTTTATAGTGGAGATTACGGTGATAGCAGCGATACGTTTAGGTTCTTGAAGTTGGACGATGATGGGAATATGAGAGCGATACGTTTAGGTTCTTGAAGTTGGACGATGATGGGAATATGAGAATCTACAGTTCTATGAGTAAGAACAGTGGACCCGTGACGGCTCATTGGTCTGCTCTTGATCAGTGCCTTGTCTATGGATTTTGCGGAAACTTGGGGATATGTAGTTACAATGGTACTAATCCGATGTGCTCGTGTCCGTCTCGTAACTTTGATTTTGTTGATGGGAATGATAGAAGAAAGGGATGCAAGAGAAAAACAGAGCTAAGTGAGTGCTCTGGCAACACAACCATGCTTGATTTGGCTAACACAAGGTTATTTACATACGAAAACGATCCGTTCTCAGATATTTTCTTTGCTGGTAGTTCGCCTTGTAGAGATAATTGTCTTAATAGCCCTACTTGTCTTGCTTCTGTATCTATGTCTGATGGGTCAGGCAATTGTTGGCAAAAACATTCCGGTTCCTTCTTTACTGGGTACCAGAGGCCATCGGTTCCGAGTACTTCTTATGTTAAAGTGTGTGGCCCAGTGGTGCCTAACATACCGTTTATTGCAACAAACGTTGAGGGTAACAACTCAAAAGTCCATTTGACCGTTTATTGCAACAAACGTTGAGGGTAACAACTCAAAAGTCCATTTGTGGATTGTAGTAGTTGCTGTAATAGCTGGACTTCTTAGTTTGGTTGCCGTAGAGGTAGGTCTCTGGTGGTGGTGCTGTAGACAGAATCCTAGGTTTGGAACTTTATCATCTCACTACAGTTTGCTTGAGTACGCTTCGGGTGCACCTGTGCAGTTTACGTATAAGGAGCTGCAGCATTGCACCAAAAATTTCAAAGAGAAACTGGGAGCTGGAGGGTTTGGAACTGTGTATAGAGGTTTGCTCACAAATAGAACTGTTGTTGCAGTGAAGCAACTAGAAGGAATAGAGCAAGGAGAGAAACAGTTTAGGATGGAGGTTGCAACCATCAGCAGTACACACCATCTGAATCTAGTCAGATTGATCGGGTCAGTTTAGGATGGAGGTTGCAACCATCAGCAGTACACACCATCTGAATCTAGTCAGATTGATCGGGTTTTGCTCCCAGGGAAGACACAGGCTTCTCGTCTATGAGTTTATGAGAAATGGATCTCTCGATAACTTCCTGTTTAGTACTGATTCAGGGAAGTTGTTGACTTGGGAGTATCGGTTTAACATAATGGATCTCTCGATAACTTCCTGTTTAGTACTGATTCAGGGAAGTTGTTGACTTGGGAGTATCGGTTTAACATAGCGCTTGGGACGGCAAAGGGAATAACTTACCTCCACGAGGAGTGCCGCGACTGCATTGTACATTGCGACATTAAACCTGAGAACATCCTCGTGGATGACAATTACATTGCCAAAGTCTCGGACTTCGGACTTGCTAAACTCTTGAACCCAAAAGACAACAGATACAACATGAGCAGCGTTAGAGGAACAAGAGGCTATTTAGCGCCTGAATGGCTTGCAAATCATCCCATAACCTCGAAATCGGATGTCTATAGCTACGGAATGGTTCTACTAGAAATTGTCAGTGGACAAAGGAACTTTGATGTCTCAGAGAAAACGAACTACAAGAAATTCTCGATCTGGGCTTATGAGGAGTTTGAAAACCTCCTACTACCATTGGGCGTGACACAATCGAGTGCATACCAAGTATAGCAGACTGCAGAAACCACAGGTTGATTTTAGTACACAAAGGTTGTTTCTTGATCAATACCCGGTAAGAAGGGAATTGAATTTATAAACCTGAGGAGGGTTAATGATCGGAGTGCTTATGAGACTTCCATAGACACCACCATTTGAAACGGTGAATGATCCTCCAGCCATCTCATCTATTGATATGGTTCCTTCATTTGCCTTTTTGGCAAGTGTGTTTATCGTCTTCTCTATCTCGGCAAAGTTCATTGTATCAGCATTTCTTATGACTGGTACAACAAGTCCCTGGAGAAAAGACCAAAAGAAGAAACTTCAGCTTCACATACATGATCACAATATCAATGCAGTGTGGCACAAACCAATGGTAGCTAGAGGATGTGAACTAACCTTAGAGGTACCAACCGCTATACTGATGTCTACATAGTCTCTGTATATGATATCATCCCCATCGATAACTGCATTTACAACTGGTTGATGCTGGAGGGCGCTAACAGCAGCCTGAGACAGAGATAGCGAAGAATATTGTATATTTTGTTACTAATTAACTCTATTAGTATAGGAAAAAGTAAGTATTGCATACTTTAATGAATCCAGACATAAGCCCCAACTTCACTCCATGCTTTTCCCTCCTACTACCATTGGGCGTGACACAATCGAGTGCATACCAAGTATAGCAGACTGCAGAAACCACATGTTGATTTTAGAACACAAAGGTTGTTTCTTGATCAATACCTGGTAAGAAAGGAATTGAATTTATAAACCTGAGGAGGGTTAATGATCGGAGTGCTTATGAGACTTCCATAGACACCTCCATTTGAAACAGTGAATGATCCTCCAGCCATCTCATCTATTGATATGGTTCCTTCATTTGCCTTTTTGGCAAGTGTGTTTATCGTCTTCTCTATCTCGGCAAAGTTCATTGTATCAGCATTCCTTATTACTGGTACTACAAGTCCCTGGAAAAGAGACCACACGAAGAAACTTCAATTCATATACATGATCACAAGAAAAATGCAGTGTAGCACAAACCAATGGTAGCTAGAGGAAGTGAACCAACCTTAGAGGTACCAACCGCTATACTGATGTCCACATAGTCTCTGTATATGATATCATCCCCGTCTATAACTGCATTTACAACTGGTTGATGCTGGAGGGCGCTAACAGCAGCCTGAGACAGAGATAGCGAAGAATATTGTATTATTTGTTACTAATTAACTTTATTAGTATCGGAAAAAGTAAGTATTGCATACTTTAATGAATCCAGACATAAGCCCCAACTTCACTCCATGCTTTTCGGAAAAAGTAAGTATTGCATACTTTAATGAATCCAGACATAAGCCCCAACTTCACTCCATGCTTTTCATAAAATGCATCCTTGTATTGCGATCGCAGCTTCATCAGATTTGTCCTGCAACGAATAAAAGAGCTCCATACTTAGCAAACAGCATCAAACTGACAAGGACTCGCATAAATGATATAGAGTTATAGACATATTAACTTGGGGGTAGGGAGTTTGTTGTTACTTACATATCAACTTCATTGAAAGTTGTCAGCAATGCAAAAGTATTTTGAGAGTCTTTCAATCTAGTTGCAACCCGTTTGCGAAGTCTTGTCATCGGAACCTGCAGTGTTGATATATGTCATATCACTAATCATGTTACTTTAAAGCTTCTAATTAGGGAACAAACCAACATTATATAACCTCTGACCATAGTCATTTAGTCAAAGACAGGAATCACATGATAGTGAATAAATGAGAGATTTTGCATACCCTTCTTTCTCTTTCCTTAGGAGGAAGCTGTGGTTCTTTAGCAGACTGTTTAGGTGGCGGTGGCGGGGATGGTGCTTTGGGTTTCTCTGCTACAGGAGCACTTTCCACTTTGGGCTTCTGCTTATCTTCAGCAGGAGGAGAAGGCTTGGGATCAGTTGTCTCTGTTACCTTCTGAGAGGGTGCATCATGAGATACAGCCTCAGACTTTGAAATAATGGCGACCTTGGTTCCTGGTTCTACAGTATCTCCTTCCTTGACTAGAAACTGCAAACCAAACAAGTCTACTTAATGTAACTAACCATACAAACACCAGAAAGAGGAAAACAATAGCAAAAATGTTTACCTCTTGGATCACACCACTTGCAGGACTAGCAATATCTATTGTCACCTAATACAGAAAGATGAATCAAATCATAGTATTCCCATATGAGGCACAACAGCTTCCACAGAATCACCTTCAGTAACAGAAACATGAAAGTGTGAAAAAAACCTATGAATTCAGTTAAAGCTACAGTAACAGCAGATTGCAAAACTCAAAGACAGACACGAGCATCATAAGAACCTACATCAGAATGGAGTCAATATTGTGAGCTCTTGAATTACTTCTAAGCAATCATAGGTTGCCCAATATGGTAAACGTTATACCTTAACTGAACAAAGGAAAGATCTCAGGTAAGAACTAAGAACAACCATACCACTTTCAGATGAAAAAGGCCTGATCCATCTTTGCTGGGTAGATGAAACTGAGCTTTCTAATCTCGAGCAGGCAAAACTCCCTGCAAGTGCAGTGCAAACAAACAAGAGCACAAATATTATTAAGCTATAGCTAACCCAAAGTCACCGTGTCACATGAAAATATTGTTGACTTGTTGTAATAAATACCTGGCAAAGCAAGATTATGAAAGCTATGAGCATGATTCCCATGATGCACTAATGTCTGTTCAGATTCTCAAAAATAACATTCAAATGAAGTTTATTAGACTGTGCCATAAAGAATCAAATGTCTGTTCAGATTCTCAAAAATAACATTCAAATGAAGTTTATTAGACTGTGCCATAAAGAATCATAATACATTGAAATCTGATCATAAGATTCAAAACCATATAAGATCAACTCAACTCGGAATAGAATCAGAAAACATGAAAAAGAATCAGAAAACATGAAAATGATCATAAGATTCAAAACCATATAAGATCAACTCAACTCGGAATAGAATCAGAAAACATGAAAAGAAGACGTACCCTTGTTTCTGAACCTGTAAACAAGCTTGGAGAAGATGCCGCAACACGAGAAGATTGCAGTGATTTTCCGAATAACTGATACAATACATAATATACAGAGTTATAAACTTGTCACATTAAATTAGTACCAAATGAGATAAAAATTAGAGCACTAACTGGAGGTGAAGAGACTTTACTGGCAGCTCTCCTTATCACAGCACGTAACATCATTGGTGCCAAATCTCTGTTTTTTATAGAACGCAGGACGGAAAAAATAAAATCAGAAAGTGGGAAAACTAAAAAAAGGAAGGATTTTTCATCCTCATCTAACCTTTAAACCAAAAAAAACTCAGATTCATGTTTTTCCCAGTCAGATATTTTCGGTACCCAAAACAAAATTTGAATCAAGAAAAAAGCGAAATTGGAGAAATCTAACCGAAAGGCTGGGGAAACCCAGAACGATGGATCAAAATGTTAGGGTTTGGAATTGGAGGATGGAGAAGATCGGGAAACGCATATGAGTTTTGAGCAAGTCACCGGAATATTGGCAAATGCTCATAAAGGCGGATCAAAAGTTCTCATTTGTCTTGTGATTCATACGTGTCGTACCACTATTGGTTGTCTGAATAGACACTTGTAGTGTTGTCCAGTTCTGACCAAAGAAAATGTTGAATTGAATTGAATTGTGGGCCGGTTACATTGAACCGGTGTAAAAATTTGATTTATGCAATTTAGGTTCGGCCCATTATAAGACTAATGGACCTACCCGCTCTACCCGTTTCAATAAGATTAGGGTTTACCAAAAAATCGTTTAGGACCCGGTTGGGATTGAAAGGTAATTTCGTAATTTTCATCAGCTTCATTAGACGCGCTCATATGTTTTCTCCTATTAAACCCTAAAACCTCATAAGAGAAGAGAAGAGAAGAGAGCTCTGACTATAATAGAATTCCAATGGTGGAATCAATATCAGGCGTAGAGGAAGAAGGTAAGATGAGAGCTAAAACTGTGTAGACTTGTTTTATCAGTATCTGTTCGATTTTGCCAACAACAACAAAAACTATCCATTGGAAATTTGGAATGGAGATTTGTATTTCTTGTGTAATTTGTATAAAGTTTTAGTCTTTGAGTAGCTATAATCGTATTGAGCAGTCTGGGCTGGTTAAGATGTAGTTTTTACTCTCTGTAATTATTTTGTTTGGTATTTCAGGAATGGTGGAGAATGGAGGGAATAGAGATGTCAAGGTGGAGAAAATCTCAGGAATGGATTTCAAACCATCCCATGAAGCTAAACTTAGAGAATTGTTGCATAAGATTTGTTTACAAGAGATTAAGCTATGCACTGATTCTGCTAAAGAATTTGTTAAGTTACTAAAGGGAAAAACTGGTGGCGATTTGTTGCGTCTTTATTTTCAAAACTCACCAAACTTTGCTGAGCTACTAGAGGCATGGAAGCTTCGACTTGGAAAGGTTTTTCACATTACTAGTTTTGTTTGTGTTGAATAAGAAGCAGAACCTTTAGAAAATTTGTACGTGGTGAGTTTCTGGTTGTAAAATGACATGTTTTTATCTTTGCAGCGTGCTGTAGATAATGTGCTTGAAGGATCTTTTGATGTCTTCATGAAGTTTGTGAGCAATTCTTCAGGTTTGCCAGCTGAATTGCAGAGAGCTCTCTTGTCTTTGCTAAATGAGTACATCAATTATACACCAATGTCTCAAAGTGACAGAGGTCCTACAAGAATTCCACCACTTATGTATAAGCATTTGCATGTGTTCATGAATTTGTTACTTTTTGCACCATGCAACGAGGTGAAGGATCTAACGTACAATTTAGCAGTGGCAGCTATGAGCAGCACTGGTGCATTTGAAAAAAATCCAAGTGAAATTGGTGCATGGTTCTTGTTTTTACCAAGTTTTGAAAAGATTAAACTACCTTCTGAGGTTCAGAAGGCTGTACAGAGCATGTCATCAGTTGTCATCTCCTTCTTATGTGATGCAGTTTCAACTGTCGGAAATAACTTATTCAAGTACTGGGACATTGTCAGAAGTAGCTTGTCCCATTTAAAAGGTATAGGTTGTCGGAAATAACTTATTCAAGTACTGGGACATTGTCAGAAGTAGCTTGTCCCATTTAAAAGGTATAGGTTCTTGTGCCCTCAAAATCAATGGTTTGGTATAGATTTCACATGCTTACTCGTTATACTCAGGTTTGGCATCTAATATGTATAATATGTTGACCATTTTAGGATATGAGTGCAAAAATAAATTGTGTGCGCAAAGATGATTATCTAGTGTCTCTGCAATTAATGTTATGAATTGATGAAAATTTGTTGATTATTAAACATGATTCAATTAATCTCATGCCAGTTTTATTATAGTTACTTGTCCTGTGGACTTGTGATAAGCCTAAAAGTATTTATTGATTGGTGTGTACCTTCTGTGTTGGTTGCAGGTGTGTCAATTGGTTTTAGCCCCCTAATTGTTTGTGTACTGCAGAAGTGTGTGAGGCTACTCAGTTCTGAATCTAAAACATATTGTTTACCAGAGAAGTCAGCAATATCTCTGTACGTCTGCAGCACACTGAAATATCTTTTGCAAGCTCAGGTATATATCTTTTACAAACGCAGTGTGTATGAATATAACTTCTACTTGCAATAGTTTAGTTCTAATTATACCGCTTAAGATGCCAATAAATTTTCTATAAATTCAATATTGTAGGTAGATTCCAGATTATTCTAATTATACCGCTTAAGATGCCAATAAATTTTCTATAAATTCAATATTGTAGGTAGATTCCAGATTACTTTCATGTTTGGTCCAGTCAATTTTGGCTGACGTGGTTGATGAATCTAAGGATTCTTTATCTGAATGGAGGCCTTTGAGAATGTTGCTTCTTTTCTCACAATCCTTGTCAGACAAAAAACTTATCATCTTGCATTCCAGAAGGACAACGAGTCTACCTGCTGAGAGTTGTTTTGCAGAGACTCTTGATGAGATCAAAGGACTGGTGAGAAGCATTTCTTCGGTCCAGAAGGACAACGAGTCTACCTGCTGAGAGTTGTTTTGCAGAGACTCTTGATGAGATCAAAGGACTGGTGAGAAGCATTTCTTCGGATGAAATTTCTGGAATAGTTAAAGCGTTTTCTTCTGCATTGATTTGTGCAGCACCTGAATCGATCTTGGAAAATTTTGCTCCTGTGATGGCTGTTTCTCGGGCCTTCTACGGAACATCATTCTCATTTTTACATTCCATCACCTTTTTGGAAGAAAATTTCCTCGGAAACCTTCTAAAGCTATCGCCTGACTTATTTGTGCAAGGTTTAGAATTCACTCTGTCAAGAGATCTTTGTGAAGGAAGAGTAGATAGTGAGATTGATTTCTCTGGCCACTCACCCATAACTGAAGAAATCAGAAGTAAGATGGACATTCGTAATACTGAATCTTCTGCCTTCTCTATGTTCTTAGAGCAGGCTCCTTTTCCTTTATTACTTGCCGCAGTTATGGGCATGGATATTTCTTGCTTACCAGCGTTTCCAAGAATATCAGAGTTACTGCTGTCGAAAGTATTGCAGCCTAAAAGTGGTAGTATTGACTCAAATATCCAATTAATACTTTTCTGGCTCTCTCAAATACGATCTTCGTACAATGTTCAACGAGCTCCAGTACTCCACCAACTCTCTGGGATCTGCTTACGTCTCATGAAGCACTTGTTCTCTCAAATGTCAGATCCGGAGCTTGTTTCTGGACCCTCTTCAAATAAGTTGCTTGCTTCATTTGCAAAGTTGAAGCATCAAGCTGCCCAGACAGTTCTCTGCCACCCAGTTGTGATGGCACTGTTAGAGAGTCCCTTGGATTGTGGCATATTACCTCGAGTACAGAATGTTGATAATTTTCCAGAAACTTCGCTGACAACAGGCAGGGCAGTTTTTAGTGAAATAGATCTACACATCCTTGATCTATTAGTTTCTACCTGTGACTTTTTGTTTGATGAGAAACACAATAATAGATCTACACATCCTTGATCTATTAGTTTCTACCTGTGACTTTTTGTTTGATGAGAAACACAATGTTTGGGAAGGGGGCGGCATGGAAAATAAGTCAGTTATAGCTTTTAAGAACTTGATCGAAAGGCTTCTCTTGGAATTCAGGGTCAAGTTTGAGCTTTGTGTTGGTTCTCGAAGTTACGCTTCTCTTCTCCAACCAACACATTTGATTCATGCTTTGTTGAGATTTATATCACCCTTTAAACTTTTATATGTTGCTCATTCCATGCTGAGTAAAATTGACGAGGAAGAATCGGCAAGCTCAAATTCAAGTATGATTCTCAGTTTGGGATTGGTTATTGCTGGCGGAGCTTTTGAAATGCTTGTATTATATTCACAACAGCCAACTACTAAGAGAGGGGTATGCGATTTACTGTGGGAATTAGAAGAAGACAATTATGACAGTAACCTCATTGAGAAAGTTTATAGCACGGCATGCAAGTTTTCTACTTATTCTGGTTTGGATTCGGCAGATATTTGTTTGCTTAAGGTTTTTGGTGGCAATTTCAGGGGGAAACATAATCTTAATTATAGTGTTCACCGGTTGGTTTTGATAATTTCACTGATTGTTGGGAGAACCCCCGAAGACTTGGTTGGTTTTGATAATTTCACTGATTGTTGGGAGAACCCCCGAAGACTTGATTATTCATTGCATCAAATTGACAGTAAGTTTAATGCGAGTCTTCTTGGGAAAGCAGTACGTATGTTTCAGTATCACTTTTCCTTGACCGAAAGTCCAACTAAAGAAGATGATCTCTTCGAGGTACTTAATTCCATGTTTCCTAACACTAATGCTGGCAAGGAGATGTTGAATCCCGAGATAAAGGAAGTGGACTTTCATTCAGTAGACCAAATTCTTAATTTTGCTATTCGTGTGGTTGCAAAAGTAACACTTTCAAGGTTTTGTTTGTTTCCTGAGGATAGCAGTATGTGTCATCTTAAAAGTGAGACAGGTACATGCGGGAAGGGAAGTTCTCCAAAATTTGGATCCAGTAGAGTGGTTTTATCGAAGAGGTTACTAGATGCATTAGTTTATAGTTGGCAGTGTGTCGTCAAGACATCTGATAGGTCTTTTAAAGGGAATTCTGAAGGAAAACAAGACAAATGTTGGTCCTTGTGCAAAGCTCTTGAAAACTTTATTTTGAGCAGTATTCTACAGTTTTTGAAAAACATGTGTGAAGAGCTTGTTCATTTGGATACCCTTCCTTTCCTGGAGAGACTGATGAAATCAATTCTTCTGTATAGATTTGGGGACTCGAAGACGTTAAAGACACTCAGAGAAATTTTCTCCTTATTGTCTAGAGGGAAGTATTCATATACACCATTTATCCAACTGTTAATATCTCACTCTCAGTTTACACCAGCTATAAGTTCTCTGTCCACATCATCCTCACATACTGGTGAATTATTCAGGCCGGTCTCCAGCATCTTAAAAAATCTTATCATCTCAAGTCCGACTACTGTCGAGTTTAAAAATTGTCTTCTCAAAGAACCTTACTATGCGAAGCAGTTAGAAATTGTCAAAATTCTCAGAGTGCTTCTCTCCAAATGTGGAAAAGATTCAGGCATAAATCTCAAAGAATTGCACTTTCTGCTTTTGTGTTCTTATGGTGCAACCCTTAGCGAAATCGACATGGAGATCTACAAGCTGATGCATGATATCAAATCGATTGACGTGGAACACACACTAAATGTTAAGGGAACAGATTGTTTGTGGGGTAAAGCTGCCTTGAAAATAAGAGAGGGAATGCGTTTCACTCAGGATGCATCTGATGTTGGTGAAGCTGATTTAATGGAAGATGTCCAACAGAGTCTTTTCAAAGAGAATCTTTGTGTTGATCCCGAAATTTGCGCTCAAACTGTTTTATTTTTTCCTTATCAACGAACCATGGAAGTATCAGATTGATCTTGATCCCGAAATTTGCGCTCAAACTGTTTTATTTTTTCCTTATCAACGAACCATGGAAGTATCAGATGATCTATATCTATATGATGATCCAATAGACGAGGTACCATCTTTAATATTAATTCTCAAATAGAAGTTCTTGTACTTGCATTTTTAACACATCGATCGCCCTCCTCCCTTTGTAGAAATGCTCACCTGTTAGCGAGGACATTGAACGATATGATCCGGTTTTCATCTTGCGGTTCTCGATAGACTCATTGTCCATGGGATACATTGAACCTGTTGAATTCGCCAGCTTAGGCTTGCTTGCAGTTGCATTTGTGAGCATGTCTTCAGCAGATCTTGGAATGAGAAAGTTGGGCTATGAAACTCTTGAAATATATCTGGATGCCCTTGAGGTAATTGATATTTTATGTCAACTTTTCTGCATGCATTTATCATTCTCTTTGTAAATGGTACTTTCAGTAACTTAAATGCTAGAAAAGGTATTATAGAAGGATATATTTTGGCTACCCTATCTGCCAGAAGTCTTGTGATTGCAACTGATAGCTAGCATAAGTTTCTTTTGTTGTTGTTGGAATTATGGGTCCTAAGCCTACCAATCCTTTTCTTTTCTTTAAGTAATTGGTTTTGAAAATGTTCAATGGTCAGATCGGTTCTCGATTAGCCCAAAGTTAAGTTGGTTCCGGGGACACAGGTGAAAATGTTCAATGGTCAGATCGGTTCTCGATTAGCCCAAAGTTAAGTTGGTTCCGGGGACACAGGTGAAAATTTCTCTGTTTAACTCTTAAAATGATGTAGAGTTGTAGGAAGAACAAGCAAGTAAGAGGGCTTAGGCTTCTGCTGATGTATGTTCAAAATGGAGTTACCGAACCATGGCAAAGAATCCCAACTGTTTCTGCTATTTTTGCCGCTGAAGCATCTCTGATATTGTTGGATCCTTCTCAAGAACATTATGTTCCTGTAAATAAACTTTTGAGGAGCTCATCTACACTGAAGCTGAGGGTACTATTTCTCTTAAAACTGTGAACTACTGTCTTTATCCTTTACACTTTGCCCTCATTCAAACTGCTTTTGGTTTTTTCTTTGTTAGGAAATACCTCTGTTTCATGATTTTTTCTGGAGCAGCGCTGTTAACTTTAGAGCACAGAGGTTTTGGGAACTACGCCTAGTGTGTGCAGGCTTAAAATCAGATGACGATGCTCAAATTTACATTAGAAACTCTATTCTGGAGACAGTGATGAGTTTTTCCTCAACTCCTCTTGCTGATGATGAAACAAAAGGTCTAATCCTTCAGGTGATGCTTTCTTTCCTTAATGTCATTTAGTATTCGTGTCGCAACTGTATCCAGTTCCCTCTTCAATATCAATATGAGGTTAATGTTTAGAATATCTTTATACGGTCTTGTGTACTATGGCATATCTTTTCTAAACCTTTGAGATCTTAATCCAACGCAGCATAAACCGTGTTTCTTTCAATTTTCAGGTTGTGAGGAAGTCAGTCAAATTCCATAAGATGGCCCGACATCTAGTTGAAAATTGTGGTCTGTTTTCGTGGTGTTCGTCATTTATCTCAACGTTTACTACAAAGCCCACTGGTGATGAAGATTTGCGATTGGTAGTCGTCTTGGAGGTCATAACTTATGCTCTTGCCTCAAGAAACGTTACAGAGTGGTTGCAACGATGTGGCCTCGAAGCGCTAATGGATATCTCATCGTGTTTATTCAGACTTTTAGGTGGTGGATTGGTACTTGAAAATGGTACTTCAGTTGCTTTAATTTTGCAGATACTATCTGCCACTCTAAAGATTTCCCAGAAACGAAAAATGTATCAGCCACATTTCACCATCACAACCGAGGGACTATTCAAAATCTTTGAGGCTGTTGCTAATTCTGGGTCTCCTCAAGTCGAAGCTACTGCAGAGCGTGGACTTGTTACTATATTAATGAGCATCCCACCTGTTGACACTGCAGAGCGTGGACTTGTTACTATATTAATGAGCATCCCACCTGTTGACATGATAAGCATGGTATCTCTCTCCTATCTCTTTTTCTGACTATTGAGCATTCCTCCAATTTTGTTTGGAGCGTTAATTTTTTGTATCATGTGATATCTTTTTCAGGACGTTGACAAGCTGAGAAGGTTTCTTCTGTGGGGGACCTCCACAGCCTTAAAGAGTGACCTTAAAAAGAGTCAGGACGTTGACAAGCTGAGAAGGTTTCTTCTGTGGGGGACCTCCACAGCCTTAAAGAGTGACCTTAAAAAGAGATCTAAACTTGTTGAATCTCATCAAGATACTAAAAAGCTCACTGAAGAACCACAAGAGGAGACTATGGTAGCAAAGTTTCTACGTTGGCTGTTGGCTTCAGTAATTCTTGGAAAGCTTTATTCTAAAGCTAATGGTTCGGACCCCACAATCTTAAGTAAAACAAAGCCAGAAACGTTGTTGACATTGTTAGAATACTCCAAGAAAAGGAATCTCCAAGACAACATGAAAAAATCAGAGCATGTAATAGGAGAAGTAATCATATACCTCCAACAGCACCTGTGTACAAACTACAGGGTTCTTCTTCCCTCTGTTGTATCTGCACTTTCTCTCATGCTTCTTCACAATGACCTCGGGACTGAAGGTATGCTACTTTTCGCCTACTTGCACAACTCTTGTTCTTAGGTGTTAAGATGCTATATAGTTCTGCCAATCAACATCTATTATCTGAAGCTGAACTATTTTTTTTCTGCTTTACAGAGACTGATAGCAATTATAAGCTCATTAAATCATTGTGTTCTAAAATTAGTAGTCCTCCTGAGGCTATTCCGGGCTGGAGATGGTAAAAGACTTCTCTATTGTTCATCACTTCAAATCTTTCCTTTGTTTATAACTCCAAATTTTTTAACTGAAACCTTCTCCACAGGTCATATTATCAAGCATGGTGTGATCGTTCATCGGAACAAGCCACAGATCTGAATAAGATCGATGAACTCCAGGCGTGCCAACACCTTTTGCTAATATTCTCTGATATGCTTGGAGAAGCGCCAGGGGAATCTCAACAGGTGTTGCTTCGTAAAAGTTTTGACGTGTCCCATGTATTTGAATGGGAAAGAACTATAGTTGAAACCTAGTCATTATCTTCTTCTGATTGTATCATCCAATTCAGTCAATTTTGTTATATCAATGACACAATTAGCTACGATTCATTCACATGAAACAATGTTCGAGTTTTGTTGTATCAATGAAAAATATCATGGAGCCAAAGAGTCATAAATAGCAGGGCATTTTGCTACAACCTAAAGTTCCAAGCCTTGAGAGACCATGAAAGATAAATGTATGATTAATATATACCAGACTATATATAATTTAACGAACGATTTTGTTTTTCCAATTTGATGGGTGTAGTAACACGAAGTCCTTCCTAACAAACAGACCAAACAGTTGATGTTCTGTGTCTAGCACTAGCAGTTCTTTGGTCGGTGGTATTTAGGAGGCAGAGATGGACAGTGCTCGTTCATATGCGGATATGGCTCCATTGTGTTGTAACCAGGAAGTTCCATTCTGTATTTCCCAAGTATTTGACAATACGGAAGCTTCACATTGTCATTATCATTGCACCATTTAGGAAGACGGGTTGCATTGTCCTCGAAAAACTTGAGCACATAAGCATCCTTGACCTGTATAAGGCAATTCTACGGTTTAGTTTGTGTGTGTGAGTGTGTATCTTCTAGAATGTGTTTAGGTTGGTGTTTCTAACCGTGAATTCTGTGACTTGAATGGAGAGTGTGTATCTTCTAGAATGTGTTTAGGTTGGTGTTTCTAACCGTGAATTCTGTGACTTGAATGGAACTAGAGATTGGATCGAAAAGGCCAGCTTCTTTGTACATTTCGAGGATGAAAGCGATACAAGAAGTTGATTTCCCATCGCTATATATCCAATCATCTTGTTCTGGAATTGCCAGTAACTCATCAAAAGACGATCCACGCTTTTCGACTTCAACCAGTACTTCAGGAAGATCAAGACCCTGCTAGAGCATATCAGAACGATCCACGCTTTTCGACTTCAACCAGTACTTCAGGAAGATCAAGACCCTGCTAGAGCATATCAGAGAAAGAACTACAGAGCCAAGAGTCAATTCTATGCTAAAAACTTCTACTTAAGGGGTAATACCTCTGTTCCAAGTCGCTTGTTAAGGGCTTCATTCCACATGTTAGCAGCATAATCAGGCTGGATTTTGCTCCAAACTTCCATGACAGAAGCAACCTGGAAACACATAATCGATAAGAAAAAGATGCAGAATAAACAATCACAACCTCACCCATAAACTAACCGATAGTAGCTGTTTAAAGAGAGAACATGAAAAAAGATAAATTGAAGCTCATGTATTCATCGAATGAGAAAATGCAAACTTACAAGATGAGCATCCAGAGGAGGTGGGTAGTTTCCACTGATGGTATCGATCCAGCTAAAGATCAAGTTGTGATAGCCGTATGGTTTACCATCCATGCTACGAGCATATTCCCACGCAGCTGTAACATTAAACTTGGCTCGATAATCAGGATGCAACGGTAACAATGCGATGTGGGGATTTGAGTCATCCTTGGTCTGTTCAAACTCCCACCACTCTTCCCATGGCAATATTGCTATTACATCTTCTCCCTATGATCCAAATGTTCAATGGAAAAGACAAGAAAAAAATCATGATATGTATATAATAGATGAAGAAAAATACAATTCCATGAACATGTCATATCAAGGCAAAACTAAGTCCTCCAGAAATTTAAGTTTTACCTTTTCATTTTCGTTACCGGATTCACCAACCCAGAGCTTTCCATCAGAATCCC
>CM071721.1:249569-260341 GCA_036630335.1 Physaria fendleri | reverse complement strand
GTGATGGATGTAACTCCGATGGTGTTGTGGTGTTCACTGATCCTCTGCTTTCTTGAACAAGAGACAAATCTATCTTGTAGAAAACGCATAATGAAATGCTTTATAGTACTGAAAATAGAAATAGTTAATGCACATGACGATGCCAGGTGTCCTTCAGGTTTGTTGAGATTCTGGATTCCTCTTAATCCTCTCCATGTGCATAACGTGTGCTCACACTTGAAGCTTGAAAGAATATGAATCATTATACTTTTAAGTAATTGTGATCTTGTCTCGCTATTTTTTAATTAGTAGCTATAAATACTATTATATCTCTCAATCATTTTCAGCTCATTACTCACCTCAACTAACTCTGTTGCCAGAAAACAAAATCAGACTATGGACTATTCGATAAGCATCATTGAACAAAGGGCCATGGCTAATAACTACAACCGCCAAATCTGTCTTTTACTTAGGTTTTATATACAAATAAATAATCTCTCTTTTCTGTAGCATAAATGCAGTTGTTCTTCCCAACCAATCAGTGAGGTTCTTGTTTGCAGAAGCAACTAAAAAAATAAAGAGTTGAAAACTTGTGTCAAAGCATGCCGCTAAACAAAGTTCTTGCATTCTTGTTGCTCGCAGCTCAGCTTTTGGTCCAGATACCTCAAACGTCTGCCAAAGTTCCTGCACTTATTGTATTTGGGGACTCAACTGTGGATTCAGGCAACAACAACGAGATTTCTACAGTTCTGAAGAGTAATTTCGAGCCATATGGTCGGGATTACTTTGATGGCAAAGCAACTGGAAGATTCTCAAATGGTCGGATTGCCCCAGATTTCATCTCTGAAGGTTTTGGACTCAAGAACTCAGTCCCTGCCTACCTTGATCCATCATACAACATTTCAGACTTTGCCACTGGTGTCTGTTTCGCTTCAGCTGGAACCGGCTTAGACAATGCAACCTCTGCTGTGTTAGTATGTCAAACATACTTATATCTCTTAAAACATATAATATAGTGACTAGTGAGTTTAGATTGCATACTCCTAGTTACAAGTAAAACTGACATGGTCTTTTTGAAATGGCATGACTACTAAAGTCTGTGATACCGCTTTGGAAGGAAGTGGAGTACTACAAAGAATACCAGATGAAGCTAAGAAGCTACTTGGGTGAAGAGAAAGCTAATGAGATCATTAGTGAAGCACTTTACCTGATTAGTATCGGAACCAATGACTTCTTGGAGAATTACTATCTTCTTCCCCGTAAGTTACGGAAGTATTCTGTGAATGAATACCAAAACTTCCTCATAGGAATCGCAGGAGATTTCGTGACAGATATTTACAGACTCGGAGCTCGGAAGATGGCTCTCTCAGGACTCTCTCCTTTTGGATGCTTGCCTCTGGAAAGAACAACTCAGATCCTTTATGGAAGCAATTGTATTGAAGAATACAACATTGTGGCTAGAGATTTTAACACCAAGATGGAAGAGAAAGTCTCCCAGTTGAACAGAGATCTGAACGGAATCCAGCTGGTGTTTTCAAACCCGTACAATCTTGTTTGTCTCCCAGTTGAACAGAGATCTGAACGGAATCCAGCTGGTGTTTTCAAACCCGTACAATCTTGTTTCAGAAATCTTCAACCATCCTGAAGCATTTGGTTAGTACAAAGTTCTAACGAAAGCTTATTCCGGCCATTGTAATCATGCAAAGACATAGTGTTAAGTTTTAAGTTGTGATAATACTCTTAATTACATTGCAGGTTTTGAAAATTTAAGGAAAGCATGCTGCGGAACAGGTTACTATGAGATGAGCTACTTGTGTGATAAAATGAACCCATGTACATGTTCTGATGCAAGCAAATATGTATTTTGGGACTCATTTCATCCAACAGAGAAGACAAACTCAATAATATGTATTTTGGGACTCATTTCATCCAACAGAGAAGACAAACTCAATAGTAGCAAGTCATGTTCTCAAGTATGACTTATCTCGGTTTCAGTAATAAATAAGAAAGTTGAACATCACAAACACAACATAACATACTACATTCGTTCTTCTAAAGTATAATTTTTTTTTTCAAGTTTCTTGATATCAATAATCAATCAAAATCAAGCTGCCAGATTGATGTAAAAGAATCTTTTTTTTCTTTATGTTCATGTAAAGATGCTGCTGTGATGTCATAAAGATTGAATCAGATCAAACTGTTACAAAAACTGCAGGAATTGAATTGACTCATGATGCTAGAAACCAAAAACGCTGACAGTATTACACAATCAAGATTCGAGAAGAAAGAATGCTCGCCTAAACATTTTAGTGAACACTTACATTAGAATGTGACAAATCATAACCATAACATCTTACATACTCCATACATTGTTTCTTCTACCGAAGTTGATCAATTGAAGGATTCAAAGTACCAGAAGAGCCTTCTCAATTTTGAAAACCCAAAACAAACAGAGAGGGAAAGAGATGAACGAATGCGATTCTGACGAAGGATGCCCATTAATTTGGAGGAACAAGAGACTTCTTGTTGGTGACTGATGGACTCGAAATTGTGAAATCCGGTTCGGTTTCTTAAACCGTTTTCTTAAGCCACAAAAGAAAATTGATTTTTGCTAAACCGGTTAGAGTTTTATTTCTTCTCAGTTCTCAGTGTTCAGACATTTTAAACAGTATGTACTACACCTTGTAGGGTTTAGGGTTTATGATTCCACAAAATTTGTTGGGGACGAACCCAAATCAAGCTGAAACACCTTGTAGGGTTTAGGGTTTATGATTCCACAAAATTTGTTGGGGACGAACCCAAATCAAGCTGAAGTTTAGTTGTTTGGATGCGGTGGTCGATTGCCACTGCGATTGCTTCAACGGCTAAGGGGTTTCTTCAGCTTCATCGCCATTTTCTGAAGAACAGTAATCCTGGGATTTCTCTTGCTCTTACTCCGTCGTCGAGACTTTCCAGTTTCTGGGTACGAGCTTTTTCTGGTGCTACTACTGATTATAAAGTGATATTGAGAAGTGGGCTTCACAATCTTGATTGCGAAGATGCATTTAATTTGTTCGTACTCATGGTTGAGTCTTACCCCCTTCCTTCAATTGTTGAATTCAATAAGGTATTGACTGCTATTGCTAAGATGAAGAGGTATGATGTTGTCATCACTCTTTGGAATTGTGTAGAGAATACAGAAAATTTGGAAATTTCACCTGATCTTTATACCTGCAACATTTTGGTGAATTGTTTCTGCCGCTGCTTACAGCCCTTTTCGGCTTTATCTTATTTTGCGAAAATGATGAAACTTGGTATTGAGCCAGACCTTGTTTACAGCCCTTTTCGGCTTTATCTTATTTTGCGAAAATGATGAAACTTGGTATTGAGCCAGACCTTGTGACGGCTAGCTCGTTGGTCAATGGATTCTGTCTCACGAGTAGTATTAACAGCGCACTTTATGTGGCTGAACAAATGGAGGAAATGGGAATTAAACGTGATGTAGTAGTCTACACCATACTCATTGATAGTCTTTGCAAAAAGAGACTTGTGGATAGCGCGCTGGAGCTTTTCAATCATATGAAAAACAGAGGGATCAGACCAAATGTTTTTACCTACAGCTCTCTCATAACTGGCCTTTGTAATGCTGGTAGATTGACTGAAGCTGAGGGACTACTGCTTGAAATGATCTCAAGGAAAATCAACCCAAATGTTGTCACTTTCAGTGCATTAATACATGCATATGTGAAACATGGGAAGCTTTCAGAGGCTGATGGTGTTTACGAAAAAATGATCCAAATGTCTATAGATCCCAATGTTTTCACTTACAGTTCACTTATCATTGGGATGTGTATGCAGAATCGTGTAGATGAGGCCAGAAAAATGTTTGACTCAATGTTAAGCAAGGGTTGTGTCCCAAATGTAGTCACTTACAGTACACTTGCAAATGGATTCTTCAAGTCAGCGAGGGTACATGATGGTATTAACCTTTTACACGAGATGTCTCAAAGCGGTGTGGCCGGAAACACAGTCTCTTGCAACACTCTCATCCAGGGCTATTTTCAAGCGGGTGATATAAATCTCGCTCTAGGCGTTTTTGGAGATATGACTTCTAATGGTCTATCTCCCAATATTAGGAGCTATAACATTGTCTTAGCTGGTTTATTTGCTAATGGGGAAGTAAGGAAAGCATTGAAAAGTTTCGAATTTTTCAAGTCAGCGAGGGTACATGATGGTATTAACCTTTTACACGAGATGTCTCAAAGCGGTGTGGCCGGAAACACAGTCTCTTGCAACACTCTCATCCAGGGCTATTTTCAAGCGGGTGATATAAATCTCGCTCTAGGCGTTTTTGGAGATATGACTTCTAATGGTCTATCTCCCAATATTAGGAGCTATAACATTGTCTTAGCTGGTTTATTTGCTAATGGGGAAGTAAGGAAAGCATTGAAAAGTTTCGAATTTATGCAAAAGACTAGAAATGATCTTGATATTATTACATTTACCATCATGATTCATGGGCTGTGCAAGGCTTCTATGGTGGAAGAAGCATATGATTTGTTCTGTAAGCTCAAGTTCAAAGGAGTGGACCCTGATTGTATAGCATACACAACAATGATCTCAGGTTTGAATCGGGGCGGCATGCGGACTGAAGCAAATGCGCTGAATAGATTTTTCCAAAAGGCACGTGTACCGAAACGAAAGCGCATCAGCAGCTGAAGTATCCTAGGGGATTTTTCTTGAGAGACATTTGCAGAGTCGCAGATTGCAAGATATCCTTCTGCAGGCTCCCACTTATTGGATGTTTTCTCATGGAAAGAACATAGATCAATGCAGGAAGCCATTGTATCAAAGAATACCACAATGTGATCAGAAAATTCAAACGCAAATTTGAACAATGGGCTGAACAGAATCCGAATCCTGCTGGTGATTCCAAAACCACAAGACATGATCTTACAATCATAACCCAAAAAGTGAACCAAGTTAAACCATAATGCTAAACACAAAACTACATTGTCTAATATGGGTTCGAATCAGATATATTAGGCCCAATAAAGAAAAAAAAAGCTCATAGATGATTTCATCAAGACATCTGAGCCGTTGGATTAAAGAAGAATCTAGGGAATATGAACCGTTTGATAGATGCCCTAACTTTTAATGATAGAAAAGAGGGAATCCGATGCGTCGGCTCATAGATGATTTCATCAAGACATCTGAGCCGTTGGATTAAAGAAGAATCTAGGGAATATGAACCGTTTGATAGATGCCCTAACTTTTAATGATAGAAAAGAGGGAATCCGATGCGTCGTCGTCCGAGTACAAAAGGCCAAGGCCATAGCAATTAGATTTTTCAGTCTTTCATCTCTCAGCCATCATCACTCTCTTTGATCGTGTGATTCTCTCATCGCTCTCGAACCATGTCTGCTAACCAGGAGGAAGACAAGAAACCAGGAGACGGAGGAGCTCACATCAATCTGAAGGTCAAGGGTCAGGTACTCTCTCTCACTTTCACTCTCTTTTTTACTTTCCTCTCTGAGGATTTGGGTTTGGTCAAGGGTCAGGTACTCTCTCTCACTTTCACTCTCTTTTTTACTTTCCTCTCTGAGGATTTGGGTTTCTGAGATGTGACAAAGTGTTTTTTACTTTCCTCTCTGAGGATTTGGGTTTCTGAGATGTGACAAAGTGTTATTTATTTTTCCGATTTGGCTCCTTTCTGGTTTTGCAAAGTTAGGGTTTCCGTACCATCAGCCAAATCTTAGTGTGGTCTGTTTTGGTTTGGTTATTATTTTGACAGGACAAAATATTGTGCTTTTATGTCTACATGTTTCTTGATTTTGCTGGTTGTTTATAAAAATTTCTTAAAAATTGTAATTTTGGTTTTAGGTATAAATTGTTTATAGAGCTTGTGGTTTCTGTTGTTGTTTTGAGAGTAATTTTACAGTTGGGAATAGTAATGTACTAATGTTGAGATAGTTGTTTAATATTCTAAAGGATTTTGAACGATGCTATCAAATAATTTCAAATTAAGCGAAACCCTTTTTGAGTATATACATTTTCTGATGAAAATTTAGTGTCTGTAAAGAGTTTGGAGCTGTCATATACAGAGCCTTAACGTTGAATGATTGGTGCTTGAGCTGCTTAACTTTTTTACTGTTTCAAGTTACTGCCAAAAGACAATGTGATTCAATTATTGTCTCTTTATACGCCTATACTTTTATTGACGATGTCAGATTCACTAAGATTGTAATAATGTTGTTGTTTGACTTGTTACTTATTCTTAAATATGATTATATATACCTTTGTAAGGATGGAAATGAGGTGTTCTTTAGGATCAAGAGAAGCACTCAGCTGAAGAAGCTGATGAATGCTTACTGTGACCGTCAATCTGTGGACATGAACGCCATTGCTTTCTTGTTTGATGGCCGTCGTCTACGTGCAGAGCAGACTCCTGACGAGGTAAACATTTCAATCTACTAGCTTTTCACACCCTTTATATTTCAACTTCTTGATACACTAGTAATCCTTCATACTACTACAGCTTGAGATGGAGGACGGTGATGAGTTTCAACTTCTTGATACACTAGTAATCCTTCATACTACTACAGCTTGAGATGGAGGACGGTGATGAGATCGATGCTATGCTTCATCAGACTGGTGGCCGTGGTGGTTCTTTGGCCTGACACTTCCGCCTCGTTTAGGGTTGTGTGCTATGAATATTAGTTAAGGAGTAATCGGCGTTAGGATTTGCAGACTTGTTTTTGTCGTGATAAACCTTAAATTATGATCACGATGTTTCAAAAAAACCTTTGGTTGCATTTGTCGGTATTGTTCGTTTGATAATTATCATCCTGAAGAACATATATATTTATCATAAACACCACATTATAACGTGTAGGCGAATCATCCAGTACAATCATAAAAACACCAAGAAGCTTCGTGTTGCAACTACCAAGAGAGTTTGCTTATTTAGGCTTCTAATTATACACATACAAACCACCAAGTCATGAAATTCTTCACTGAAGGACAATGCACTCAGAGGCAGTCCCGTTTGTGATCGGACCTCCATGGGTTCGGTTGTTTTTCTGGTTAACACCGCCATTAGGACTTTGCTGATTAGCTGTGGTTCCTTCCAGATTTTCCTCTTGGTCACAACAACCTATGGCTTCGAAAATCAGAGCATTAACCTCCTCGAATCTCTCCTCTGACAGAGAAGCTTCAGCAAGGAGCCTCCATGCATTCTCTTCTGTAGCTCCTTCGTAATCCACTTTCCTCTTCAGCACCATATGACCACTTATCTCCCACACAGCTGGGTTCACTTGTGTTTCCATCACCTCAGAGCTTACTTCACCTAGAGCTAGTTTCTCTGCGTAACACTGCAGTTTATACATTCAAATTGTCATTTTACTTTCATTGAGTGGATTCAAAGCTCTCTGCACAAGATTATTTACATTGATGGCAACAACACTAGGAGAATTCTCAGGGTCGAGAGGCATGCAGGGAAAGAACTGAACTTGGCTATCTTCGCCAGCTTCAAACTGGAAGAGAAGCTCTTCTTGACCAACTTTAGTGAAGTTGAATTTTTTGCCATCAAAAGACTGCAAAACCTTATCCACCCGAAACTCGGTAGGCCTCTTCATTAGGTGACGACCCTCGTTTAGCTGAGCAACGAAACCATACTTCCCCGGGATAACCTATAACAGCAACAGAAGCAATGTGAGGGAGATCTAGGATATTCCTCAGCAGCAACAAACAAACATCACTAGTAGATTGTCAAACAAAGTAAGAAAGACATTTACTTTGGTTTCGCAGGCAGTGACATCATAGCGAAAAAGTCCTCTTTGGAACCTATCCTCCCACTAAAAACATAAAAGAATTGATTAACAATATTATAATGATTAGACTAATTTAATCAGCAGAATCCAAAATCAATGCATGTATATGATTGATTTACCTCTCCGAGAACGAGAGACTCCAAAATCAATGCATGTATATGATTGATTTACCTCTCCGAGAACGAGAGACTCAAGAAAGGGCACAGGAGGCTCCATAGCTTCATGGCTGATCACAACCTTATCACTGGATTTTTTCAGATTTTTGCAGGCATACAACGGTAGCCTAGCCCCTGAAACAAACGCAGCAAAAGGGTGAATCAAAGAGGTAAACTTTAACCCCAACAAAAACAGAAGATTCAGCTTTAAAAACGGACCAGTAATGCAACAAGCGCCGAGGCAATTCCGGCCACAGCCAACGGATTCATTAGCCGCCTCATCCTTCTGGTAGTTCGATACAACGGTCGGAACTCTCTTGATTTTCAACATTCTCAAAGAAAAAGAAAATTTTTCAAAATTCCCCTCCCCCAAAGATAGAGCGATATAATAAGCAAGAGAAAGCAAAAGAACAGGAAGAAAATTCTCTAATAAAAACCTAAATCCTAAAAGCTAAAGAGATGGGTGAAGAAAGTGGAACCGCCTCCGGCGAGAAAGAGGAGATCAGAAGGGCTGCCGCCTTCAGACGGCAGAGCTCCACGTCCTCCGTGCGGCAAAGGATTGGTTTCGATTAAACAACCCTTCTGTCGAACAATATGGACATGAGAGCTAAAACCCGAAAATATCCCGTGTATAGCCGTGATGTCGATCACCTGTTTCCCCAATTTTTGTAAATCGGACGCCGGAGAAGATTACCGAAAAAAGGAACCCGACACTCAAAACAGCAAAAGTAGAGATCTTTTGATACCAAAAATACTCAAAAGTAGAGATCTTTTGATACCAAAAATACTTTCTTTTCTTTTTTTTTGCTGATACGGTGTTGTAGGATGGATATACGAGTTGCCTTTAAATAGAGATAGGAGATGAGTGAACCACAAAAGACTACGACAAATATATCATTTTTATTTTTAATTTTTTTATTATGTGGTTTGTGATCCAGACGTTGAACGGTTGACGTTCTATTAGGTCTCTCATTGAATTTTCTTTTTCCTTACTCAAAATTATTTTCTCTTCGATGCTGTTTTTTCTTTTCTATTTTGTTATCAAATTAATATATTACCAAACATCCCATATATTATTTGAGAAACAAAAAGATTTAGGTATCGTCGCCAGAATCAATTTCACTAACTGTATTTACAAACAAGTTATTATAAATAAAAAACTATATTACATTTAACAAAAATATTATAACTAAAAAATTAAAGATGAACACTAATATTTGATTTAAAATAACAAATAAATCGTAGAAACTTTTTTTATATCGGTGCTATTAAAATATTATAATATCACCTATATATATTATTTAAACTAAAAATATAATTTTTTTAAATATTAATCCCGCACATGGTGCGGAAAATAGTCTAATAAACGAATATACTGTTAAAAGCCCCTCATTTTACAAACTTTAACCAGTCTAACCTAATTTATAGGTCCACTAACCGAAACCCTATACCTAGTATATATCTGAATTTTGGAAGACCATAAACAGATAAAATATATATGAACCGAAAATATTATTGTAGAGCTTTAAAATAGTTGTTTTAAAAAAAAATCTCTAAAGTTAATTTTGCAAATTAACAGAAAAAAAAAAAAGTTAATTTTGCATTGCATAAGTCTTTTAAGGCAAGTATCCAGAGGGCCTTAGAGGATGCAAACCAAGATCAAATAATGAATGATCATACCGGATTTAACCTGTTGAATATTACTTTATCGTACAAAACCCATATGAAGGCCAAATCTTATCTTGTATGCAATGCAATGGGTGTATGCAAGGACACATGGATTGACGAAAAGCTGTAACACCCTACCCCACTTAACCCGAGGTTTCCACGTCTATTTTCACTTCATAGACTAACTATCATGCTTATCAGTATACTTAGCTTCCATTATAGGATCATAACTATTTATCCTCATAAGTATTTCTGGCCCATGTATTCTTTTATCCATTCTTGAGTCAAGCTCGTAGTCTTTGAGCTTTCCGGAACCTTCTCGATGTCCGGTATCGCACTAGAAATCCCTTCGGTGATTTCCCGAGCTTATACTGAATATTAAGCCTTTTGAGTCAAGCTCGTAGTCTTTGAGCTTTCCGGAACCTTCTCGATGTCCGGTATCGCACTAGAAATCCCTTCGGTGATTTCCCGAGCTTATACTGAATATTAAGCCTTNNNAGGACTCCCCCCCTTAGAATGGATTCGTCCTCGAATCCGCAGTTGTCCACACCACTCCAGCTACTTAGGAAAGCTTGACTTGATCTTTCTTCGACCTTGTCATTTCTCACTTTTACCTTTCGTTGATCCTGGTCAGCTACAGTTCGTACACGTTTCTGTGCCACGACGTACCTTTCGTTTTAGAGTTTGATGTCGTTTTGCCGAGGTCTTTGTTTGATGAGTTTGATGTCGTTTTGCCGAGGTCTTTGTTTGATATGTTTTGTGTACCTATCATCCGGCCTGGCTTCTTGGATTTCGTCCTCCACCTTAGGTTTAACTCCCAACTTTGGTTGGTATCACTTATTCATGATTCTAGTCCGGTCAGGGACTCTTGATCATTTTATCGATTATAGCCCACTTTGAACTTTTGTTCACTCATTACATGTTTCACATGTTGTAATCCACATTCTCCCCCGGACACTCCTGATTCTTCCTCGAATCTTCTATTATACTCTTTAGAGGAGTTTTGTTTGTGAGTGTGTTTCACAAATGAGGAATAGCCTCTATTTACAGCAAAAGTAAAGCTTAGGTCATTTATTACTTGACGAAATACCCTTTTTGCCCTTTTGACCTTTCGCATCCTTTTCCTTTCTTTTCTAATGGGCTAGGCCTTATCCATTTG
>CM071721.1:199780-212573 GCA_036630335.1 Physaria fendleri | reverse complement strand
CTTGTCTCGAGTGAAACCTGACTAGTCCGTGTTCAAACGGACGACATCAGGTAGTATGTGAAGTTACTTTCCTTGAACTAAGATCCTCTTCTTCGGTTATTGTTAATGTTAGTGCGGTGTTAGTACAAATTCTCTGGATGGCCTCGTGTGAGTCTTGGTTTTGGATCATCTCCGAGACTCCTTGCCTCTAGATTACGCTCTAAGCGTTCTGTGTCTCGAGAGTTATCTCAGGCGCTCTTTCGAAGGGACTTCAGAGTATTGACAATCTTTTTCCTTTTGTGTTCCGCTAAGATAATTTTTCCGTTGCAATTTTCCCGAGGATCTTCTCTTTATCGACTGCTTTGACACTTAGTTTACACTTCGGTATTGATTTTTGTTGTTTATTAATCGATTTTTTATGCTTTCTTGTCTTTTTAAATTTTTTTTTGGGCATGAGACTCGTTTAAAAAAAATTATGCTTATGTTGTAACTTCAAACGTTAATATTCAAAATGATAGTTACCATTTCAAAAAAAAGGCATTTTATATGAATTCGATTGTTCAACATTTCATCAAGTTGTAGATCCGAGCTTCGCCTCTCGCTCCGAGATTGATATCACGCTCTGATACCAAGTATGGAATTATATGAACCGATTTATACTCGATTTAACAAAGAATTACTCTCTTTATTAAGTTTAGAAAACTCACTCAAAAACTAAACTCATACAAATCTCATACTCCCACCTAAATTATAACTCGATTAGGTTGGCTTACCTAAATCATAACTCGACTAGGTCTTATATAGGAACTAAACACAAAAAACTCACTCAAAAACTAAACTCATACAAATCTCATACTCCCACCTAAATTATAACTCGATTAGGTTGGCTTACCTAAATCATAACTCGACTAGGTCTTATATAGGAACTAAACACAAGGTGGCTACCACCACCCTTTGACTTTCGATTCCCCGCCACAACGAACTACCACACGATTTTTCTCGGGAAGGCTGGACTTGGGTATGGGTGGCTACCACCATTCAGGTTCAAGCAGTTGACCGGTAGTCCAGTAACAGACGATCTGACTACTCCCAGACCACTAAGTGCAGGGACCCTTAAATGGAGACTTAAAAATCCCTGGAATGGGCATAAGTCCGGTGGGTTAGTCGGTCCACGCTTAGTGGCCGGATACTGGGTTATTAAAAAAAAATTATTGAATTCGAGCTTCGCCTCCTGCTAGCTCCAAGATTGATATCACGACAATTATTGAGATGGCCAAAATCGATATCACACACACGATAAGATTGTGTTTATAATGAAAAACTCTCGTTATTAAATTTAGAAAAACTCACTCAAAACTAAACTCCACAAATTCATACTCCCACCTAAAATCATAACTCGATTAAGTTGGCTTACCAATATCATAACTCGATTAGATCTTATATAGGAACTAAACACAACTGTAAATCCTATTTTTAAGAGATATCCTAACAACTTTTAGTTTATCTAAAATCTCATATTTATCACATGTATTCCTATCTTTATCTCTTGGGAATATACTAAATAAAATTGTTGGATGTTCCAACAACAATAGTAGAAGATTGGACAAGAAGAAGTTAACATACGCTCTTCTCAACACGATATGGTTGTTACCTTTTCACTCCATTTCATCATTCACGTTTCTCAAATTAAGTAGCATTTATTTCCTAACATTTTACGTTCAATATTTAATATTGGTAGTATTAGTATTAGAGTGATGCGGAGATCCAGAAAGTCAAAATATTTTACGTTCAATATTTAATATTGGTAGTATTAGTATTAGAGTGATGCGGAGATCCAGAAAGTCAAAATAAATAGTCAACTCATTTTAAAAATCATATGTTAACTTTACGTCACAAAAGTCAACATTATTCTCCTATTGGCTCTATTCTGATCTCTACGAATTATACTTTACTCTACGCCAATAACATCTCGTAGCTTCCGGTTCATCATTCGAACCCTTACCAAATTTTAAAGACAGGTTTAAAGGCCCACATCTTACACCTTTTTAGCCGACCCAAAATTCAAACTATAAATTAATCGGAATGGAAATTTGTTTCTTTATGCACATTTCAAACCAAACCGAATGTGAACCATATAAAACCAGCCCAAATATAAAAAAACAAGTCATCAAAAACTAATATTTTTACTTGAATATCTATAAATATATTAAAATATATAGTTTTGACCAAAAATCAGGTAATCATTGTTTTTTTTTTTAATTATAATTCATCTGTAGTAAATCAAATTAAAAATATCATTTGATATTCGCGAATGAGATTAGTTATGCTTATGTTTCTTTTTCTTTTGTATGTGCTTTATATAGATCAAGCCGCAAAGTTTAGTTGACTGCCAAGGAATCTGGAAGGCGTGATTAGTTCCCTGAATTTTATGTCCTTTGCTTATTGGAAAAATACGAATAAAATAAATATTCCCAGCTTGCATTCTAATTAAAGACATTATCTCCTCCATTCACATTACTATTCTACCACCCATTTTTTTTTTTTCTTTACAGCCGCATAATTAAATATTAAAAAATTAAAATTTTAAACTTTCTTCAAATTTGTTCTTGATTTGATACACGCGGCTCCGTCAAGTTACTCGTTTTTTTTTGTTTCTATAAACAATCGTATCTGAGGAGTGAAGTAACGGTGCCGTCCACTCTGGTTTCATGCCGTCAAAGCGGTCTTTACCCATTCATTTTCCGCCACGTGGCTTGTTTCACGCTGCCGTCCACTCTGGTTTCATGCCGTCAAAGCGGTCTTTACCCATTCATTTTCCGCCACGTGGCTTGTTTCACGCACTCATTCTATAACTTTTACCAAACAAAAATACTTACCAGACCTAAATCTCACAATTTGTGCGTTGCCAAATATGTAAGTATCTGTGTGGTTAGCGTGTATGTTCAAATGCAATTAATTTAGAACAAACAGCTCAATTAAGTATCACACAAATAAATAATACATACTTATGACTTAACATGCAGCTGTTCTCTAACATTTTTAAAGTTTGTACTCACAGGTTGTTCTTCCAGTGAACCCCATACCATCCTCTGTTTTGTTTTTTGATTGGCAAAAATAGCATAATGCTATGTAAAAAGCCCATCCAATCACACCCTAAATGAGGTTCAGGTTATACATAATGAATTTGTTAATCTTAAAAAATTGAGTAATTATAAGGAACAATTCCACGAGATTCTCCGGCCTCTCTCAATTTATTAGGCTACCATCGATGGGCCTCATGTTATGCTATGATGGGCCACCTAATTGATATTCGTTTTAAAAAGTCGGGGTCAAGTGGGCCAGAAAATTAGATGCACATATCATGACAGCGATTGTGCATTTTAACCAGCAATTCCTTCTTAAATAAATTTGAAAAAGAAGTCTATTTAAAAAGAAAAACATTTCTGAGAATCGGTGAATGATATAGTGATTTTAAAAATAGGTAACAAATTTTCTTCTCTGGTGCAACTTATTATAGAGTTTGACCCGGACAGAAGCTGACGCTCCGCAGATTGGGAGATTTGTTGAAACATTGCGATATTATCAAATATCAACAGAGATTGGCAAAATAATTATTTTTATCAAATATCAACAGAGATTGGCAAAATAATTATTTCCTTTTAAAACGAAATTTGTCTCCTTTTTAAAAAAGATGACAGTGATGTACGTGCTCTATTAATAATTGATATGTTGACGTCAAAGGTGTAATTATAATACTATAAATTCATTCGATAACACACAATATCTAAAACAAATATTGATCTCCTTTTTTTTATCTAACTCTTTAATATAGAATCCAATAAAGTCATGTCTAAAATCAAATTTCTTGATCATGCACATGTAATCTCAGCAACTTGCAGTTCCACTTAAATCAGAAAAATCTTTAGTAGAAAATTATGTATTTAATTTGAGGTTGTTTATCTAAATGATCACATAGTAAATCAAATTAAAACCCCATCATTGAAGCCATTGTTGGTTTTGGACGTGTTCCTAAACCCAAACCTCGAGACCTCAACCAGTAACCCTTTTACTCCCTTTTGGCCGATATACTTTGCATTTTCATAAAGCACTTATAATAATAAAGATTATAATGTTTAAAATGTGTTCAAGGTCTATTATTTTCTGAATTGTTCTAACAAATCATGATTTATAACTTTTAACCTTTGTAGTAAAATAATGTACATAAGATGCTTTTATAATGGGGTTTAGGAGACAAAAGAAAGAAAAAAAGGAAAAAGTAGAGACTCCTTTTGCTTTATCGAAATAGCATATATATTTAATTGGATCGGCTGCTCTAATTAAGTGCTCTTTAGTCAATCAAATTACAGGCTCCTCGTTCAAAAGAAAACATTATTGTTATACTAATAATGTTTGATATGATTTGATTTGGAGATGATCAAAACATTATTGTTATACTAATAATGTTTGATATGATTTGATTTGGAGATGATCTTAGACATGTAAATTGTGGTGGCATACATGTGCAAGAAAATAACAACAGAGAGTTAAATAAACCTTATATAACAAAGTAAAAAACTAACATTGTAATATTTGTCGTCGACATAATGAAAGCTAAAATACAGAATTAGTTTTTGTCATTACATATAATTTATTATCAGCGAAAATGATCAAAATTTCTAAAGCTGTAACGGACAAAATATTAAGTTGAAAAAAGTGAAAAAGATAAGAAACAAATGCGAGGTGACGTGGATAGCTCTAATTGTGTTTTGGGATACGATACGAAGAAGAAACAAAACTTAAGTCCTTCTAAAGAGGGCCCTACCTTTTAACTAAACATAAACCACACGATTAACCAATACTATTAATCTCGACCGTACGTTAGCCTCTTTCTATTTCTTCAGCTAAGCGGCGATTAGATTCTCTCTGCAACTTGTTCGATTCCTTTCCCCTCTCTTTCTCTCACATTCTATCTGATCACTAAACTTTTCTCGATTTACGTTTAATGGAGCAAAATTGAGTAACGTAAATCTTGATTTCCGTTCGATTTTTTGGCTTCTACTCCACGTTCTTTCCTGATAATCATTTTCTTGTTTTCTTCTATTCAACGATATCATCCACCACCAACTCGAGTTTGAGATTTGATTTTTGGATTCTTTCTTGTGTTGCTTCTGATAATGGTATGTTTCTTTCTTTCTTTCCTGGGAATATAGTAGTGAATGAATGAGAGAAATATTTGAAGGGTTTTCTGGTAAAGGATTGCAGCAAATTAGATTATTACTACTTTTAGGTGTTTCTCCAGATTTGAATGTGGTATCCTCCATTACTTTCTCTGCTGTGAAAATCGAAATCTTTGTTTCGAAACTTTTGATTCTTCATCAAAATTTAGTCTTTTTTTACATTACATGATATTGTGTGGTCAATAATGTCGCTGTCTCTCATGATTCTGTTAATGGAGAAATATCCACAGCTTAGAAATGAGTAATCATAGTGAAATACAGCTTAGACATGAGTAATCATAGTGAAAGGTTTTCAAATGTCTGATAAGTTTTTTTTTTTTCATTGGTTCCTTGTAGATGAATAATGGGCTACAAGAATCGAGATTAGAGAAGTTCTGAAACAGAGTGAACAATCAACAGAGATGTCAAATGCGAGACTACCCAAAGGAAAAGTGAAGGAGGTTCAAACAAGTGGCACTTACGGTGAGATTCCGGTTAGAAAGGAACGTTCTAGGCATAGTCGGCGAAAGGAATGTGTCAATGAGAGTCTGGAACAGGATGATGAGCTTGTCAAATATATGTCTAAGTTGCCAGGTTATCTCCAACGTGTGGAGAGAAGTGATGAATGTGCACAGAGTAACAATGTTTTAAATGTTGGAGTCTTGGACTGGGAACGTCTTGAGAAATGGAAGTATGGCCGAGCAAGAGGAGGTGATAGATCACACAAACGTGAAACAAAAGTGTCTAGTTCAGAAGTAGTTCCCGATGTATCTAAAAGGTGTGAGATTGATCACCAGTTGCCCACTTGTTCAAATGTCGATAAAGTTAAAGCTTCTCGGGATCTTCTGTGAGATTGATCACCAGTTGCCCACTTGTTCAAATGTCGATAAAGTTAAAGCTTCTCGGGATCTTCAACATTCTGTTCACAGAGTCAGATGCACTTTGGAACCTGAGCTTGCTACTAGGGATTCACTAAATAAGCAGGAAATAGCAACTTCTAGCAATAAGTCCTCTAGTAGAGATCACAAAGGAGTGGAACAGAGGAAAATCAGAAGACATCAATCAAATCCGGATTACTCCTCCGTTTTATCTTCAGATATGGGAAACTCTTATGGGTCACTGGGCATGAACAAAAACTTAGTTGTCCGGGATAAGGAAACTCGGAAGGGAGCCGGAGAAATACATAGATCAGAGCCGAGAGAAAGAGCTACAGAAAGTGGAAACCATTGTGTTGAGAAATTAGACGGAGAGGAGAAGATTGATGGGAAACATAAAGCTGGTCTAACTTCTGAAAAGCAGGAGTTCAGCAACATTTTTCTCCTTCGTTCAAGAAAACAGTCCCGAAGCTCTCTTCCCTGTGAGCCCCACAGGAGTTCAGCAACATTTTTCTCCTTCGTTCAAGAAAACAGTCCCGAAGCTCTCTTCCCTGTGAGCCCCAAACGTCACTGGATGATAAAATGAGAGGATCAAGGGTGGTTAACCGTTCTCTTGATTATTCGAATGAGATCAAGAGCTCGTTTGGATTGAGATCTCATGTTCCTCGTTCCAGTCCATTCTCTTTCGACCTGGAGGGATATTCTGAAGATATGATGTTGCCTCTTGGTACTGATCTTTCTGGTAAAAAGGAACAGTTTGGCCTGAGACAACATCCAAAGACAGCTTCTATTCTAGGTAAAAAGGAACAGTTTGGCCTGAGACAACATCCAAAGACAGCTTCTACGATATTTGATCAAGAATTACGTGAAGATGATTCCAAAATGGAGAGACACAATTCGCCAAACAAGCGGTTTAGTTTCAGCCTTGGTCGTCTTAGCAAAAGTTTCAGGGTGAAAGAGGATTCAGCTGACCAACCTTTGAATTCTTTCGAAGATACCATCAAATCTAGCTCTATGAGATTCGAGGATTCAGTTTTTCCATCTCAGTCAAGTAACCCAGAGAACCAGAACTCTCATTGTAGATCTCGAGTTAGCTCTCTAAGACGTGGCCTGAGACAACATCCAAAGACAGCTTCTACGATATTTGATCAAGAATTACGTGAAGATGATTCCAAAATGGAGAGACACAATTCGCCAAACAAGCGGTTTAGTTTCAGCCTTGGTCGTCTTAGCAAAAGTTTCAGGGTGAAAGAGGATTCAGCTGACCAACCTTTGAATTCTTTCGAAGATACCATCAAATCTAGCTCTATGAGATTCGAGGATTCAGTTTTTCCATCTCAGTCAAGTAACCCAGAGAACCAGAACTCTCATTGTAGATCTCGAGTTAGCTCTCTAAGACGGTTTCTTGATCCTTTATTGAAAACCAAAGGTACTGAAAATGTTTGTCCATCAAAAGCAAGATCCAATCCTAAGCCAACCAACAGCAACGCCTTTAATTAGCCGATGGAGATCTGGAGGGTTATGCGACTGCGGTGGCTGGGATGTGGGGTGTAAGCTACAAGTCATCTCCAGCAAATCAGTCCTCCATGGTCTTAACCAAAGCTTCAAACTTTTCGATCAGGTAACATAAACATAACTAACCAAAACAAAGTCTTTTAAGAGTTGCATGCTAACCCACCACATTAGTAACAATAAAATTGTATTTTTGGTTGTTGTGCCGTGTTTTTGATAGTACTCGTTTAAATTGCAGGAAAGAAGTAAACAAGAGTTGGGTCCGGCTTTGGCAATGTCGGAGGTGGAGACAGGAATCTATAGGGTGGAGTTTTGTTCGTCAGTTTCACCGTTGCAAGCGTTTTTTGTGTGCGTGACGGTTATAACATGTGCTTTTGAGGCAAATATCACAGGAAAATCTACTTCTCCTTTGGCCCCACCCCTGTCTCCTGTTGGAAGAGTCTAAACTCAGGACACAAAGAGAGTATCTAATGATCGATTAGTCTTCTCATCACTGCCCAACTTGTATGTATTCTTCTTCTATTGTCTTTGTAAAAAAAAGACAGTCAAAATCATAGAGAATACAGACTACCACCGAATTCACAATGTATTATTTACTACGTAATGATGTGGTCGGTAACGAGTTATGATTTCCAAATGTTTGATATGATTGCACTCGTGCAAAAAGCTAAAACAGGACACAAGGAAGGTTTTGGTCTTGTTTCTCACTGTTGGTTTGAAGGCAAGTTAAAATGAAAGAACCATGAGATTACAAATGCACAGACCAGACATGTTAAAAGGAAATTAAGGAATCTATTTCCTCCCCAGAATCTCCGGTCATCGGAATCGTTTATAGCCAGCACCGTTGTTGAACTTTCAACTTCCACCTCCTCCACATTGGTTTCAATTGTTGTTTGATCATTGTCATTGTTGGCAACTTTAGAGAAGTTTTGTGCTATCGAACGACAAATCTCGCAAGTCCTGCAAATTATGTAGCTTTGTGAATATGGAGATCAAGATGCTTATTTTATTTTTGGGGATTAAATATGTTTACTTACTTATTGCCCTTAATCTTGAACCAAGTATCAGCACATTGCTTGTGAACATAACCCAATTCATCTTTACAAGAACATCCAAGAACCATTGGCTCTCCATATTCATGGCGATTACTCTCTAAACCCAAATGGCAAATCCGCAATCTCTTTCCGGAGATCCTTCGAGTGATCCAGAGGCTTCTGACTCGGATTCTGTAACGTCCTCCAAGTCATCAGCAATCTCAAACTCGCCGCAAAAGCTACGAACCAGCTGAGTGAAAATCGTAGTCGCAATCACAAGATGAACTGTCTTCTCCGCTGACATCACTTCTCCGGTAATGGCGCTCGCCGGAACCATTTTCCAAATCAACGTCAGTGTTTTGGAAATATGACATTGTTTCATCTGAGAGAGAGAGAGAGAAGAGAAAGAGAAAGTAAAGACGAGACTGTTATATGATTACAAAGACTTATGTTACAAGTAAACGTGAACTCTTGGATCAAGAGATTAAAATAAAGCAAAATTAGGGATTATTAAAACATATTAAGGGTCGGAAAAAAATGGACTTGATGTTTTTGTTCTGTCTACGGACCAGAGTGATGATGTTGGGATTTTGATGATTTAGTTAAAACCTTTTTTAAAAAATCTTCTCTATGTTATATACAAAGCATTCTATTTATAAGGTTTATGATTCAAACTACTAGTAAATTAGTAAATCATATTGTCATATTTTCTATTTTTATTTTATTTTCCTTTTTCATAATTTTCTATTTGTTTTTTTTTTTTCCCCATTTTTCTTTTTTGTGTGTGTGAATTTCCTTTTTTCCAACCGAAAACAAGATGCAACATTATTTACATACCAGCTTTATTCTCATTTGTTTATAGAGGGGAAATAAATAAAAAAAGGGAAAAACAAAATACAGGCTTTTTAAGCTGGGTAATACTCGATTTAAATAAAAAAAGGGAAAAACAAAATACAGGCTTTTTAAGCTGGGTAATACTCGATTGTTCACTAATCCTCACGCTAAGTATCATCGTGTTCTTTTGTGATTTTTAAGAGCATGTGTTTCGTGTTATTAGCCACTTTAATAACCGTTGATTTCAATCTTTAAAGTATTAAAAACCAATATGATGGACGGTGAGGATTACATAATGCGCGTGGGAGGCACGTGACGAAACCAAATGTCTGAGTGCGTCTAAGCTTTGGGACCACCGCCTTTACCTCTCTGTGTCTCCTCATGCTTCTCTTTCACGCCACCGTTCACTTCTTACTTTTCTTTTAATACAAATCAGATGTGAAGGAAAAGATATATTTGAACATAACCGAACTTATAGATTATTATTAAACCGAACCAAAATGAAGCAGAAGAAAATAGATTGACTAGAGACAGAGTTTATTTGCACAGTACAGCCATTGTCGTTAGAGTTAGTGTTACCGGGATTTATTGCTTGATTTAGTTGGGTAGCGTGAGAATCACGGTGTCTCACTTTAAAGCCCATTACTAACTTTTAGGTCCAACTATTCATTCATAGTATATGGCTAAAACCCCATCATCAACATTCAACATTGAATGAATGATAATAGACCCATGCATTTATTTTGGATTTTAGATGCCACCCACAAAATTAAAAGATAATTTAGCCGAAGTACAACATACCTCAATTATTACCCGAAATGGAAAGTACTAGAAGAGCTGACAAAATGCAGATAAAAGGGCAAATAATTAAACATAACGACGATGGTAGGAAAACGACAAAGTTAGTGCAACTAGTTTCCAAATTAAGCATACAAATTGAAACGTGGGAAATTTAAAGATACGAACAGTGCGTGGATCACGGGGACAAAGATTTGGTGTTTATCCACTTTCTTCGGATTCTGGAGGAAGAGAAGAAGAAGGAGGAGGAGGACGCTTAGGAATGTAAGGGTTGAGAGGACTTCCATGCTCAATAGGACCTGCTCTTATTGATGTTTTTGTCGTTGGAGATGGATCCACTCCAATATTGTAATCTTCCAACCCCAATTTCATTTCTGCATTTTTTTATATGTGAGATTTAATCATTTAACATAATCAACCTAAACATATGAAACAGAGAGTAACAAAGAGGATTATTGATTACCAGAAGAAGCTAGTGAGAAGCTTAGGATTATTACAATCAACAGAAAGCCGAATCTGGATGATGTCTTCATCTTCTTCTTCTTCACAGATTTGAGATGTAACAATGTAATGAAGAAATGTTTCTTTAAAGAAAGAAAGAGAGAGGGGAAATTCAAAATGATGAGGATGATTGATAGATTAGTATAAGTAAATAAGGAGGCCATGTGGGGTATTGGATTCGTGTATTGAATGTGATGTTGTGGGGGGGTTAAAATCGAGAACACAGTTATTGCTCTATGCAAGAGAAGAGAGGAAGCATCTCAAACAGCTCAAAAGATCATTCATTGGGTTACACTTAAATGCTCTCTCCATTCCTACTGCTATTCGTGTAAGCCACGTGTCCTAAATTATGAACCTCCTTCATTAACAGTGTCTTCTCTTCGATGTATCAATTTGATCACCATTGATAGAAACGAGGATTGAGAAAAGCAAAGATAAACAATGTGAATGGAGGAGACAAGATGGTATACAGATGTTGAAGGGGTAAATACAAGATAGGTGTGTGTTGTCATTGAGACTATATATTTATTGGGCTTTTTAATGCTTTTACTTTTTACTCTCTCTTCTTACCTTATGCATTTTTGAATCGAGTCATTCATAGCATTCACATATATCATGGTATTGGTAGAATCAGAAATGACAGTAAACCTCATGATTAAATGTAATTAACACAGTGCAAAAACACAAACATAAGTTAGATATAAATGATTAAATGTAATTAACACAGTGCAAAAACACAAACATAAGTTAGATATAACCTTTTTATTACTAAAACCAAATTATTACCATTAAGCTGAAATTGACAACTAATATAGTAGTATTAACAATTTTGTCTTTTACATTTTCTTTTACAATTTTGTCTTTTACATTTAATTGAGATAACTGTTGACGATTGCCATAAATGAGAGAATTTCTTTTTTTTTATAGTAGAATATAACTTTCTTGATAAAATAAGTTTTCTGTATACATACTGAACAATTTTGAAGACTATACGAGCCAATACAGAACTCTTTTCTTGGCTTTTTTCTCGGAAAAGAAGATTAAAAATCAGAAGAGGAAATTCACTTTGGTTCTTAGGACGAGCTACGCATCTCTTATAGTTACCAGTCTCTGGTTGATTCCAAATCTCTCCGAACTCGTCTATATTTTGTTATCGTTTGTAATATTTAAGTCTCAAATAAAATGTGACCCGTTGGCGAAGTAGCTGGACCTAAGGTTAAAAGTGACAGAACAGCAAATAAAAATTCATCATAGGTCCAATGGGCCTAAAGACCAAAAGATGATAATTATTTTTGTGGTCGGTAATATGTAAAGAGGTGATTTATGGATATTGATTATTTGTGGAAGACATAAAAAGAGAAGAGTCAGGCAGCAGAGCATTAGTGGTACATGGTTTATTAAACATTAAATTTGGAGGAACAAAGTGTCAGTGAGTACTTTTGTCAGTCTTTGAAAAAACATTAAATTTGGAGGAACAAAGTGTCAGTGAGTACTTTTGTCAGTCTTTGAAATAAATGCTGTCCAAATTTTATTTAATATACTACTATATTCATATTATTTGATTGGACTATTATTCATTTGCCCAATTGCCCCTAACAAAGCATTTAATCATGCCTCCATAATACTCGTTTCAATGCATACCTAAACAATATAACTAAATTCGATTGCAAATCATCACCAACAAAGACAAAACTATAGTCATGAAATTTTGAAGTATATATAGTTATCCACCAAAAAATTATAAAACATAGAGATGTATATCGTTCATCATCCACTCACATTATTGTGCTTATTGAATGATTAGGCTGCATGTGAGGGTATAAAATGAGATGCTGCCAAAGTAGAAGGTTCTTATTAGAGCTGAACTTACTCTCTTTCGACCTTACAAAACAACTGTGGTACACTGCTTGAATTTCTCTCTATGGATTTTATCATTATATCATTCTCTTTAAATTAAATACTATATGAACCTTTTCTATATGGGTTTATTGCCGAGATGCCATTATTTGGCAAAATCAATTCTACTATATCCCTCACTCTTCTC